>JAOTOL010000663.1:0-103779 GCA_034440575.1 Imbricaverruca yamaguchii | reverse complement strand
TGTGATCTGCTCTCAGATGTGTGCGTCCGTGGTGTCGCAGGCCTGGATCAAGGAAGCTCCCCAGATTTTTAGATGGGCGTGCGTGTAGGGGGGCTTGTGTCCGATGGGTGACCTCAGTTTCCCTACCTCCCAAGGGTCGAGGCTGGTCGTGGGGCCGACCATCGACCCAGCTAGGAGAACATGTAAGCCAATTAATAAAATCAGTTACTCAGTTTGCATGTGCCGGGGTAATTTGAATGTCTGCCTCTTTTAAACAGCGCAGAGTCGCATTTGTTGTCCGATGAAAACGTTTATCATACGTTAACGAACTTCGGGAATTCAGCGCGGGCTATCCCGCACCCCCCACCAAAGGATTTTACAATGGGGAACACGGGGACGAGCGAAGCATAGGGTAAGTTGCTCGTCTCACAGTCGAAAGGTTGTGGGTTCGAGTCTCACCTGTCGCTACTCTTCGCCCGCGACCAATCGGTGAGAGATTGTTACGCTACACAACTCAACCGGTCGATGTGTCGTAAAACCAATGACCAACCGACTAACAATGGGAACGGATTTAGGTTAGATTTACGGTGAAAACAGAAACGTGACTCATATCCGTGTCAGCGTTAGACAAAAACAAAGCATTTTAATCTACTTCCCTGTGGACAATGGAAATGCTTCGAGGAAGGTAAAGTTCAAGTGATGCTAGCGATGCGAAATCACCAGCATTAGCTTTCGATTGCTACCGTCGGCAACAGGCATAGCAACGCACAATTTAGTTGATATTGAGAGCGTAATTCGAAGTTCTTCGAGCATGACAATTTGAATGGTTCCCCATAATCAGAAAAACTAGAACAATTAGGTATATTTAAACATTGAATTCCATCTTATCAACCACAAATATAGAAAGAATAAATGCCTTAAAGCTGTAGTGATCGCTTGTGATGTAATATGGTATCAGTACTACATATTTTATTTTTAAGTTTAATGAGGTGAAAGCCATCATCATTGTAGATCCTGTGATGCCAGTATGGGAAACTGCCTCTCATCTTGAAAGTTGGGATGGCAGGGGTTCATCAACTTCCAAATGCAGGCTCGATTTTTTACAGCTGGTAAAAATGTTTCAAACATACCCGATGTCTACAACAAAGCGGCCGAAGTCTAGCTGATTTTGGATGTGTGGGCGTACTTTGGCATAACATCTACTGTGCCTATCTGGTGACTTCGTGTGATAAGCTCATGTTCCTCTGTCTCGCTACAGTCTTCATAACAATGGATGGGCCTGAGGTGAAGCAAACCTTAATGACGTCATTGTTGCAAGCATTGGATAGGGGAAACCTGGCCAGGTTCATACACAATTTGGAGCGAAACTCAATATAACTCATCACTTTGGAGGGGTAGCGAGGGAGATTGCTGCACCTACGCCGAGCCTAAACCTGGTATCATCACGATATTTTGTTTTCGTGGCATCCTCTGGGCTTTCCACCAGAGCAAATCATGGCGCAACTATCGGTTCATCAACTTACCCCACAATAGGGTTAAATTGATGCTGATGATGGGTTAACACGCGCCCTGGAGGGCCTCTGAAAATAACGCGCCTTGGAGAGGGGGGGGCGGATTCCGCCCCCTAAGATCTCAGCTCCTATGAAGGCTAGAGCAACAAAATTCACAGGATGGATGGGTACCATAGTGTGCTCTATTGTGTGCAAAGTTCATGACCTTAGGTCAATATCTTCAAGGTCAAATGAGGTCAAAATAGTAAAATGTTCTAGTTTTGCGTGGCTTTTGCTTGTCATTATTATGTATCGCTGTGGTTGTGTTTAAATGCTCCAAAATTGGCATTAATGATGTTTTGGACATTATTAATGATGCAATACAGATGCCAGATCCGCCATTTGACCTCAGGTCACCTATATAGGAGCACTTTATTAGATCATTACCTGCTCCAGTTACCGGAGCCGAGCTCCCATCCCGACTGCTCCGTTGGGCGGCTCGGCGCAATCGGCTTCGCAAATAAAGGAGTGAAATACATGATTAAAGTATGGAAATGCTTAGGCACACAATTACAAACAGTATATTTCGGGATGTATAGGGAGTAACATGTAAAGTGACATCAATCGCATGACAGTCATTTGCATTTATGACACATTCCAGTTGACCAAGTTTGGCTCCATTAGCCTGTCATGAACTTGACCTGACTTGACCTCGGCGACCTAACATGACTTTTAAATTATATAGGATAACAATATGCATCAAACAAGTCGCTAGTGTTGTCAAGAACACTTCCCTATTGCCAATATGGGAAGCGCATCAGCGCCGATTTTTGTGGTCTGGCGCTGCGAATTGTTTTTACTTTAACGGCCCCTAACTTGAAAACTTCGCGGCCGATTTCCACTTTTCTTGCTTTTAAACAATGCGCCGGTCATTTCTAAGCAGGTACGCTATAACTTTGGCATATATCGTCCGGTACAATATGGAGTTATGTACGAAAAATCGGAAGGATTGGCGGATTTCACCATACCCCTCTAGGGCGTGTGTTAACCTGTTATGAACTTGACCTGACTTGACCTCGGTGACTTGACATGACTCTGGAACAATGTAGCATGACAATGTACATCAAACAAGTCTCTAGTTTTGCCAAGAACACTTCCTTTTTGCTAATATACCGGAAGCGCATCAGCGACGATATTTGCGATCTGGCGCTGAGAAAATATTTTGACTTTAGCGACCCCTAACTCGCAAAATGTTAGGTCGATTTTCATTTTTCATACTTCAAACAACGCGCCGGTCATTTACTGGCAGGTACACAAACAATGGCGCATATCGGCCGGTAAAATCTGGAGTTATCTACGAAAACCCGGAGGGGTGGGCGGATTCGCCCCCCTCTCCAGGGCGCGTGTTAAGTTGATATAATGTAGGTTAAGCAAACCATGTTATCAATATAGATGGTACTAGTTTGCTCCTTTTGAAAGTTTCATATTTCACGCTTACAGTAACAATACTGTTGTGAGTCTTGACTAACCATAGCTAATGGTTTATGCCATTTATGGAATGCTCAAACGTTCATTCCATAGATATCTTGATACAGTTTTAGCAGACGCCTTAATAAAAGTAGGCAATTGTATGGTTATTTTGTTCCATTTCCAATCCATAAAACGTTGGAACAGGCTGCATGTTAAGCACGAATTTAAACTCATTTCACAGTCGCCAAGTTGAGAAAACATGGTAATGAGCTGACTTAAAAGTTCGCAAGTGGGCGACAGATTAGAAATTTAGGCCAAAGCAAGGGCACTTTCGGTCCAAAAATGTGTCACATCTTTACCATTCTGTAGTCTCGGATCAAAAGTACTTGGGCTTAATTTTTCCGTGAGAAGAGGGTGTCAGTAGCAACATGTGCAACAGTAGCAATGGCAACCGGCTTCATGCTTTTGGAGAAAATGCTGTTGTATTAACCATCGCGTGTATCAACTAGACCCGGTCTCCATACTCTATTTTCACGGCTATTTAATGTGTTTGCATGGCAACCTCGCAAGCTGTCACCTGGACTGTGCCATTTGGATCCTCTGACATCAGTGCTTACATAATCATAAGCATCATATTTGCTCCCAAAACGCTGCAGAAAGGACATTGCAAAATATTGTGATAAAAGATAAAACTGGCTGAGTGTAGGGCTGGGTGTTACGGAGACTGGGACGGTATCTTGTAGTTAGATTGAGTGAGCCATTCATCTCAAAACAAAGCCGCTGGGTATAACTCTAAAAAATTTCGCCAGACACTACAACGGCGATAGTGCTCAAACGAACCTTGCTGGGCTCTATACCAATCGCGCCGCGGCCTACGAAAATCGTATCAGAGTCCACAAAATCGTTGGACTCCATCCTCCCGAGAAAAAATCGAGATGGATCTTGAAAAAAGCGCACAATGGCCTGAAAGCTTCCACATGGTTCCGGAATGGTTCAGTTTACATAAAAAACAAGGGACCTTCAAAATATCGAATAGAGTTTAAAACAAATTGCACTGAGGCTTACAAATCGATGCACCTGACCAAAATCGCACCGACTGGGGCTTAAGGCTCAGGGCCCTCCAATGTTGGTTTCATTGCTGAACGTGTGGCGTAACATCTGCTGGTGTGCGTCTACCAACGCAAACATGACCCGTGTTCAACTGAGGAACTAGGAGTCATTGAAGTACAGCTTAGGGTAGATCACTTCAGGTTTCATAGACGTTTATAAGCTACGTTCTTGTCGATTAGCAGTCGTGTGGTGCATATTTTGGGAAAGGGATGACACGTACTATCACCACGCAAGGTATTAATGTCCCCCCTCGCCCTCAATCTTTTGGGACAGTACATTCAAAAGTTACATTGTTTCACTACATTACCGACGTTTTGTGCTTCAGACTTGATCGCCATATATCAGCAATTGAGTATCAAATCCGAAACGTTGGTAATTTCTTGAAATAATAGTCATTCATTTTAAGAACCTTTTCATGGCTATGAAGACATTGCAAGTTGTATATTCCTCCCATGTATGCTTAGATTTTACTCCGCTACGAATGCAAGTGTTTACACGCTTTTGGTGCCTCACAATTTGATTCCTTATCTATGATGACATTTCGTTTGTAATTGCCCCCTCCCCTGCTTCGGAATCAGGGATTAACTATTGGTGTGCTGCGTGGGTGTAACCATTGAGGGGGGCTGGAGAGGGGACATGTCCCCCAATTTCTGAAAAGTGACGATTTGCCCCCTCAATTTTGTCGTGTCCCCGCAGCCTCAGCTACCTAAGTATCATCTCTGCAAAATTATACTTAGTCATTTATGAAGTGAAAATATGTATGTCAGAGTATCACCAACAATACTAAAAGCCGACCTAGGCAATCAACGAGCTTCACAGGCTATCTGTAGTTGCAAAATATCCGAGTTATAAATCAGGAAACGTTTTTTTGCTTCCAGCCAATTCTTGAAGAGCATGAACCTTGACCATCTTCTGTTTTCAATTGGGTAGAAAATTGTGCTCTGCTAGACAACAAATTTGCATTATCGCAGGGCCTTATACGTCTTAGGTTGCATTCACCTGCTCATATATTGATATATCTTGAACAAATGTGACTCTAGGTGTTCTTGGATACTTTCGAGACTATTGAGGGAAGTCATGGGGAGCCGTAAGCACGTATGTCTAGTTAATGTCGTATTCGTATTCGTATTCAGTGACGAGTTTGCCAGAGGCGTATTTGTAATGGCATCGGCATTCCGCGACGGTTTTAAGATCGTTCGAATCAATTGCCACGAATGCTTCTGCCTGTACTGAACACGCCGGAAGGAACTACATAGGTCTCACAATACAACTTTAACGGTCAAGGTTCAACGCAAACCGGTTTCTTCGGTCGTCTCCAATTTTTTTTCACCCGCACCTGCCCACATCTGGTATCAAGCAATAGCCTGTGGTGAACCGTCGTGCAACATTTAAAATCGGCACATGTTAAGGTCAAACTTCTAGGTCAAATGTTAGCTTGATTTATTAGATGGTGACATTGAAGTCATATTGACCGAACGGGAGAATCGGTTGCATTCGCCTCAATTTGCATCAAATGAGGATCATTCAACGTGGCTTGCTGTGCAGTATCAGAAAGCTAAGCAATCTATTTTTTAAAGAGAATAGACGAAGCTGATCCTTCGGTCGCCTATTTTCTTCTTTTTCTCTCAAACCTATCCAAATCTGACATCAGGCAATAATCAGTGGTGAACACTCGAGAAACATTTCAAACCGGGACAGGCCAAGGTCAAAAGTTTGATTCAGTTCTTCGATGTCCTCGCGTTTCGTCGCTACCGCTTCCATTTGCAGAAAATTGATGTCATTCGTATTGTGTCACTCGTGTTGTCTTGTTGTGCATTATCTGAAAGTTTAAATTTAGAAATAGTCTTGACGGATCAAAATTGAAGCTGATTTCTTCGGTTGCCTCATATTTTTGGTGGTTTTCGCCCAAGCCTACCCAGATTCACCATCAATCGACAGCCCACGGTGAACCCTCGAGTAACATTTTTAAGCCAGGATGTGGCAAGATCAATCCTAAAGCTAAAAGGCTAGTTTTAATTTTTCCAAGTCCTCGCAATTCGTCGCTATGGGTTCAATTTGCACCAAGTGGGTGTCACTCGACGTGGCTTGTACCGTATCATAATGCTACCAAATATAACTAATTTATAAGGTCAAAAGTCAAACCGATTTCCTTAGTCGCCTCGTATTTTCTTCTTCGCCCTAACCTACTCGCATCTGATACCAAGCAATAGCCCGTCGTGCACCTCAAGCAACATTTCAAACCGGATCAATGTCAATGTCAAAGCACAAGACCGGGGGTTAGTTTAAATGGTTCGACGTCCTCGTGCCTCGTCGCTATGTCTTCGATTCTCATCCAGTAGAGTGACTCAACGTGTCGTGTCGTACTCCATCAAACTGTTCAGAAATCACTTTAATTTTCAAAGTCAAAGGTCGAACTCATTTCTTCTGTCGCCCAACGTTCCTTCGTTTTCTCCAAAAGCTACCCATGCTTGGTATCAAGAGATAGCCAGTGGGAAACTCTGGAGTAGCATTTCAATCTGGGGCATGTCAGATCAAACTCCAAGGTCAAAGATTAGTTTAACATGCGCCCTGGAAAGCGTCTGAAAATTACACGCACTGGAGGGGGGCGGATTCCGCCCTTAAGTTCACGGCTCCTATTAAAGCTGGAGAAGCGAAATTCGCAGGGTAGATGGGTACGATAGTGAACTCTATTGTGTGGAAATTTCATGACCAATATCTTCAAGGATATTGGCCATGAACTTTCTATATCTAGGCTATACCATGGCCAATATCTAGGTCAAAATATGTCAAAATGTTGTGGTTTTGCGTGGCTTGGCTTGTCATTGTTATTGATCGCTGTGATTGTGTTTGAACGCTCCAAAATGGACATCAATGTGTTTTGGACATTACTACTGATGCAGTACAGATGCTAGACCCGACATTTGGCCTCAGGTCATCTATATAGCAGCATTTTATCGGGCCATTACCTGCTGCAGTTACTGTAACCGGGCCGCCCCCTGACATCTCCGTTGGGCGGCTCGTCGCAATCGGCTTCGCAAAGAATGGATTGAAGTACATGAATAAATTATGGAAGCGCTTAGGTACACAATGACAAACAGTAGTTTTCAAGATGTGTAGGGAATAACACACAAAGTGACATCAACCGCATGACGGACATTTGCATTTATGACAGCATTCCAGTTGACCAAGTTTCGTTTCATTTACCTGTCATGAACTGGACCTAACGTGACCTCGGTGACCTAACATAACTTTGAAACTATATGGCATAATAATATACATGAAACAAGTCGCTAGTGTTGCCAAAAATATTTCCCTTTTGCCAATCTATGGGAAGCGCATCAACGCCGATTTTTGTGGATTGGCGCTGCGAGATTTTTGGACTTTAATGGCCCCCTAACTCGAAATTTGTTGGCCGATTTCCGGGGCGTGGTTATGGCTTCAATTTGCATCATGTGGGTATCACTTGACATGGCTTTCCGTTCGGTATCAGAAGGTTGAGATATCGAAGTAATTTCAAAAATGTCGAAGGTCCGGCGGGTTCACAATTATTGAGTGTAGTAGGAATAGGACGGTCAGATCTATGTTTGTTTGCAGCCTTTGTGATAGCAGTCACTCGTATCCTAGATGACTAGGGGCTCCTCAAGAAATCCGTCGTAACCTGTTCGGACGGTGCTCTCATCGCTGGTTTTAATTTACGCTACCACATTGCTGTTACGGACATACAAAACACATAACTTTATTTTCACTTTGACCGCTTTCCTCTTAATGACTCAACTGTAGTTGTCAAATTTGCAAAGAGAAGCCACACGTGAATGCGCACAATTTTATAACTAGCCCGAGTTCATAACCGCGAGAGAGCAATGTTGTAATCAGGTGTAGAACCCAGGAATTATCATGCGGGCACCTGTCTGGAGAGGCGCCATTTCTTTGGATCGGCTCCACTGTGAAAGCGCCTCAAGTGGCGCCTCTCGCTGCAAAATTCGCGGGGGCGGGATGCACTCGGCTCTTCCCCAAGGGGCGCCTTTCCTTCCAGGGGAGCCTTTTTATTTAATAGAGGCGCTTCAAGCTGAAAAATGCGAGCGGGAACACTGGAACCTTTTCAGAGGGACGCATTTCCCGGCCTGGGGGAATGTGTCCCCATAAAGGCAGGATAGCATGGGAAATGAAATTGCATGTTCATCTTTGCTACCATAAAACCATCGTCCGATAATTTATGTTTTCCTGCTACGAGAGGGCAACGTTAAACATACTTAAAACATTGCTCTAACATTGTTGGACCTGATTCACTATGGTGATAGTGAATCAGGTCCAACACATACGATATAAAACTAGACGTTCATAGTTAGAGATAAGTAGTGAAACATGCTAATTTTCGTGCAACATTAGTCACCAAAAAAACATTTTTAGCAATGGTAAATCTGAAGAATTGAAATACACTGGAATGGAAATGAATTGAAGTGTCTGAAAATGACATTGAGAAGGAAGTGGCTGAACTCCAAAGTTTTGTTATGTCCAGCCGGCCACGTGTATGCCGTCATGTACGTGTCAGAATGTTGGCTGACCACGTCGGCAGCTAGGTCCAGCCGGCCACGTGTGTCTGTCGGTGTGTTGGCTGACCACGTCGGCAGCTAGGTCCAGCCGGCCACGTGTGCGCCGTCATGTGCGTGTCAGTGTATAGGCTGACCACGTCTACAACTAGGTGCCGCCGCCACGGAACGGCTCGCGCCAGACGGCACGGAGCCTTGGGGTAGGCTGGTGCCGTGACTTTAGCGACTCGTGGTCGACCACAAGTTATGGGATTCTATTGCAATCGCTAGTCATCAGCTACTTCGCCGGGTCACACTGAACCCGACCGGCGGGGTTAGTGCCATAATGGACATGCCATATCGATCCCCGATAATACAAAGCCATGTATATTTGCTGATGAATATTTGCTATGTGTTCACAACCGAATGTCAGTACACACTGAAGCTGTCAGCCGCCTCCACGATGCTGCTGCTCCCGCATGGCTCTCGTTCGATATCTCTTGTATGGCCATTTTATGAGCCATCTTCCATATTGACTGAAGCGATTGTATCTGAATACGCTGGGTTTCGACAAGAGACTTTGTTCAAAAACAATGATCTCGTCTAGGTTCACATTTGGGTTCATTTAAGTTTTCATTTCATTGTTTTTTTTTGTGCGAATATGAGAAGTCCAACTGCTGGCCAACTGTCCAAAATACTGTTGCAGAAGCATGGATTACGAATACAGTTGCTTATAAAAGGAATAGTTTCGATGTCAGGGTTGTGTTGCTGATTCAATAATTGTTTCCTATTCATGTTCCCACAACTAATTGTAGATAATCATAGATGTGTGGGAGGGATTCCAGCGTCCCAATCTACCTCCTTCCCCACCACTTGTGTACATCGTAGACATCTCAAAGGGCCCGTTATTATTTGCATGGGCTTGGAGACGTTCTTAGGCTCCAAACAACATCTAAAAAAGTTATGTTGAACATTCTGTCTCCTCCAAGACAATAGCGTAGAGGAGTGCGAATGGGCCACTAGCATGGCCCTCGGGCCGTGTCATGGACCCGTAGAATCCCAAGAATTGGGTGACCGATCCAGTCACCCTCTTAGCTACGTCCAAGTTTGTGGCACTGACTGTGAAGATCAGCAGCAAGGAACGAATGATACCTTCCCTTCCTCAGGCTTTTGGCTGCACCATTGGATGTTTTGCATGTGCATGTATGGACATCTAGTGCTTTACACCATTAAAAATCATTTGTTCCGAGCTATGACAATTTTGTCGACGTAAAATGTAAACGCAAGCCCAAATAGCCTTTATCAATCCACCAATCGTTTTACCTCCTGAGCTCTCCACTGGGAAGGTTGACATTTCGACATTCTTAAAGTGTATATTAGACGAACCTGAGCTGTCCAGTTTCGATATGTGTCCAATAGACTTCGAGATGGAGGGGATAAATGGGGGGATCCACCCCATATATTCAGGCCTAAACGAGCCCCACTTTAGTAATTGTAATAAATCCACAGACACCTCGGGTCTTCTTAATACAACTACATTTTAACAATATTCTGAGCACGCCTGTGCTCTAACGTACGGTTGCTTACGTGCAGCTACACCGAAGTACACTTGTGCATGCAAACATGGGTAAGTTCCCTTGCATCTGTGTATGTACATTTCCGTATATTCACGTACATTTCCCTGGACCTATATTCATATACGCAACTTTGGCCCCCATACATTTGCGCTCACTTACATTTGCGCATGTGTGCGTTCGTGCTTACGTAGACTTGAGTGTGCGCACAATTGGCATGCGTATACGTCAAAGTACGTTCACACAAACTGATTCGGCGGGCGCACTTTCCGGGATCATCAGGTGACTCGCAGTGCATGTACAACGCTCGGTGCTTGGGAACATGAGTGTCGAAACAACAACAAAAATAAACACTCAGCAGGGAAGAGGTGACAAATCCCCACCAATACGGGGTCAGACACAATCACTCCTGCGCCATACACATGATATCGGCATGTGACCTTCATAATATGACGCTTTATTGGCCCTCACAACCTGGGGGTGGGGGGCGAATGTCTCATCTTTTCCTTTTCCTAGGCCTGTCTATGATTGGGAAGTCCAAAGTTATTTTGGGAGAAGAGGGACGATAGATTTCCTAGGCATGTTCTTTACAGTTAACAACATAAAACCCTGGCTTCCATAACACAGCCTATCTCGCGCCCAGCAAACAGTTTTCGAATCCCTCGCATAAAAGACGTTCTATGACAGTGGCGTTAGCATAGAACTGCTAAAGTAGTCGATAGTATCCCATCTCTGTTGCTGAACCCAGAGACGTCTACAGAGTAGCTTTCTCCTGTTCTTGCCCCGTCCCCCCGAGTGTTCCGTACATTCATCAGTATACAATGTGCAGTTCAGTGCACTGCCGGAGATCCCAGGAGTGGTGGGAAGGTTGGAAATAAATGCTGTCTGCTGGGTCCGTGATCTCTGTTTCTGGGTGTGAAAACATGAAGCTGAAAACATGAAGCTTTCCAAAAATGAGAATCTGGTCATGCACTGCTACACGTCATGGAGTTTTTAGCTCGATTGACCGATCCAGAGGGCCCGATTCTATTACGTTTGCAAGATATCACAATCTAAAGCTTAACGGACATTTTATATGTCACACGCCGGGGATGGATACTACATGAGGGTGCATTGGGCCTAGACAGACCCGTTTCATAGCATGCTGGGAGATCATGTTAACCAATGGTACGACATATCACGATTATGCACACCGTCATCTTTTTGGGGAGTTTGAGATCTATTTCAATGATTTAGTGAATATGTATTTTCTTATCATTACATTCGGGAGTATTATATGGCCATTCGGAAGTCGTTGGAATTGATGGACACAAATTCTAAGTAACAGATTTAGGAAGTCTGCATTTTTCGCATAATTGACTGCGCATCGGACGCTTATGTTTATTAATGTTTTATTTATTGA
The DNA here is from genome assembly GCA_034440575.1 of Imbricaverruca yamaguchii. NCBI lineage: Eukaryota > Metazoa > Arthropoda > Thecostraca > Neoverrucidae > Imbricaverruca > Imbricaverruca yamaguchii. The sequence goes on along the minus strand of JAOTOL010000663.1, from coordinate 92,228 downwards.
ACGGGAATAGAGTCGCCAGAGGTCGGTTGAAACAAAATAATGTCTGCGAACACATGCCAGCTGCTATAAAACTTGCACACACTTTGCGATACAACGCATACCGACCAATTATGTGATGGTTGGAATCTTCCATTCTGCTTCTTAACGGAACAGTAGCTGTTTGGAAGAGCTAGAAAACACAGCAAGAATTAGCCAAATTCTTACCGAATCACACACGTATGTTCCGATAACATAACTACAAGACAAGATTAAGACAGGAAAAATCTTAAATTCAGCTGCAATTTCCGACCGCAAAATCAAATGATGCTATACAAAAATAGTCCGGAGCTTTTCATTTCATCGCATAAAGTTTAACAAGATATACAGTGTCGGTGCATTCTGTAGAACTTTACCACTGTTTAACTGATTAAGCCGAGGTGCTTTAGATGTACGTAAATACAATCGTACATGATGAGTAATACATGAGTAATTCTTTCCTTGAGGGTTTGGAACGGTGGTCTAGCCTGGTGGTCGCTTACCTACATGAAGCAGTTGCTTCGTCCAGCAAGCGCGTTAATGGACATTTTCATCAGCGATACCGTGACGGTTTCGCGATGCGAACAATCATCGGATTTTAATCGAAAGAAAAAATGCTTTATCGTAGGAAATTCTGGTCCAATAAACATTCGGCTGCCAGCGGATTTATAGCAAATCACCCACAAAAACATACAATTATAGCGGAAAAACTACGGCGGGTTGTATAGGTTTGTACTCAAGATGAAGTTTCCATTTAGACAAAATGTGTTGCCACGGGAGCTGTGCATCCCATAATCAAAAAGGAAGAAAATGTGTACTTTTGAATGATCTACATTCGTCCAGTACACTCTACAATTACCTACGTTATTTGAATATAATTGTTAATCTGAAAGAAAAGTTTTCAACAAAAAGTTTCAAAAGTCGCACAAAAGATGAGACATGGGCATTCTCCGCCGGTATTTTTGGATACTTGGATATTAATATCAATATTTTCTATGGCAAAATGTTGTTTCCGAGACGCGAACTCCGAACCACCGGCTTGAATTACATGCTTATGGTATTATAATGGGCATCGCAACCACTCAGAAGGTAAGAAAATACCGTCAAATCACCCTACTTCACCGACTCAGCAGAAATCACAAATTTTGGAAGAAAAAAATGGGGAAAAAATTCCCAAAACTGTGAGAATTCCTAAGTGGCCCACGACCCCTCATCCCATATTCACCCCCAAAAAAATCGGTCAGCGATTTTCCCAACCAAACTCCGAATCACCCACTCCGGGCAAAAGCGCCAAGTCAACTCCTAATCACCCACTTAGGCTTCCCTAACTTTTCATCAGCGACACCGTGACTGGTTCGCGACTCGAACCGTCCATTTTCGCGCCACAGACGCTGCGCTTTCTCCGTTCCTTCCCAAGACAGCTGATCAATGGCGTCACCAGGGTACGACTAGTCGGCATATTCAGGGCGGACAATGCAAATATTGCGCGAGAATCACAATGTATTCAACATTTTAGGTAGCCATCAAATCTGATACAAACAGGTCTGAGCAGGGTGTTCGTACTCTGCATCCGCCACTCCGCCGCATATCAGCTTCCCACGGGGCGACGGCCGGTTCCCGACGTCTGAAAAGTTAACAATGTGCGCACACAGAAAAAGCGTATTCAACGACACATCCTGCCATCTAGCGAGAAATATTGTTATCTATACTTCAACGTTCAATCGCATGGCATTCATTCAATATCCGTTGCTATAATACCTAGACCGTGCTGCTACCTAGCGATAGCTATCCGAAATGATGCTTCTATAAAATTATGTAGTTCTTGAATCTGTGGAGGTTATGACCGCTTCGGAGTTGTGGAGGTTATGACCTGTGGAGGTTATGACCGCTCCGTACTTGTGGAGGTTGCAACCTGTGGGGATTACGACCTGTGGAGGTTATGACCTGTGGAGGTTATGACCGCTTCGGAGTTGTGGAGGTTACGACCTGTGGAGGTTATGACCGCTGCGGACTTGTGGAGGTTACGACCTGTGGAGGTTATGACCGCTGCGGACTTGTGGAGGTTATGACCTGTGGAGGTTACGACCGCTGAGATGTGTTGAATTTGTGGAGGTTGTGACCTGTGGAGGTTACGACCTGTGGAGGTTATGATACGTCTCCCAAGAAAGCACCGAGTGATCCCCATCGACACCATATGTATTCTGACGTTTGGTCCCTATTTGTTGGTACTGCCCGCGCTTCTGGGAATGTCTAGAGATAGGCAGCCGTGCAGTTAGTTGATTGCATGTAACGGGACTTGGCTACTTGGGCGTCCAGCTGATTCTCGTTTGATCAGGGAGGATGGCGAGACTGATTATGTATTCAGTTATTTGCTATCAGTAGTTGCCTGTCGTTTGTAAAGCTGCCAATTATTCATTATTAGTAAATCTATCCCACATCCGGGCTTCCTCTGAAACGCAATCATGGAGGGGGAGCCTACCAAGGGCAAAATATACCTTTGCGGAAGGGGGCTAGATTTCATGGCAACTAGAAGAAAAAGGATTTCAACACTAAACAGTCGTCGGGTTTGCTTAACCCGTACCTTCTCTGATGGGGGGTCTTCATCCGCCCCCAGGTAGGGGGTTCCTATCCCCCAAGAGACCGAGTGTGAGGATCTGACCGGAGAGACGGCGTGGGTTAAGGCAGCCTATATGTGATCAAATGTTGCATATTTCTAGGTGCTATATTTGTGCTAAATTTCAGAACAAATCTGCCTCTTCGGGGTGTGTTGGGGGGGGGGGACTTTAACCTCCTTACCCCATTGGATCCGCTAGTGCGCCCTTGTTTTGTGCACCTCCTCTTTTCATCTTAAGGCATAGTCCTCGCACCAAACAAAAACATATCTTTGACAATAAATGTCTTGTTTCAGCAAAGCGAGAGGCGCTTCGCCGAACGGGCGGAGCGGGCTCGAAGCCACTGGATGCGCTCGATCAAGTTGTCATTGATATATACAGTAGGTATAGTTTAGTCGGCGTAGAGGGGTGTATCCAGGAATATAATATTCCAGGAATTGTACCTAGAGTGTCGCCTCCAGCTAAAAACTCGTAGAACATGTGAGAGGGTGTACTTGTGCCTTCTCGGAGGTGCGTCTTGTCTTGGCCGGAATTATGTCATCTTCCAAGGGGGATAAATACCCCCGGTGTCCCCTCCCCTGGCATTCGCTCCTGTCGATGTGCAATTTTTAGGCAGAGGTATCGTATGGGAATAAGGTGCCCCATGACCTCTGCTGGATCCGGTCCTGCCAACCGGCAAATTTTTCGGATATCTCATAACTATCAAAGGACTGATTTTAGTTTAATCCTAGCCATCAAATGTTAGGTATTAAATGCTGAAGTATTCTAAAATCCGAGGAAGAAAAGGAAATTGATCCCGTACCCAATCCGGTCGAAAACCAGCCTTCCGGATCCGCCAATGTGTACCAGTTGACCCAAAAGCGTTCCGCTCATTACTGTAAAATGTGTTTCAGGAAAAGAGAACTGGATGATATCAGTTGACGGAGGACTAGCATCTACCGGAATTCATGCTCCGGTGGTTGAGTTTGGTTGGCAAATGGATACCGCCGCACCATAGGTAGTGCCAACGTTGGCGCCAACGCTAGCAACAAGCGTTGGCACCAAGGCTAACACCAGTGCCACCAGCGTTGGCACCAACACTAGCACCAGCGCTACCAGCGTTCGCAGCAACGCCAGCACCAGCGCCACCAGCGTTGGCACCAACGTTAGCACCAGCGCCACCAGCGTTGGCACCAACGCTAGCACCAGCGCCACTAGCGCTGGCACCAACGCCAGCCCCCAGCATAGCGGCAGGAACCGTACCAACGGTTCCGGCTTCTTGGAGCTGCTACAGAAGCCAGAAGAGGACTTATGTGCCGAAGAGTGGCGATTGGTGGGTGATACTTATCGTGCCCGAGCATACAAGGCAATGTACGAGCATTACGGCACAGCCAGACACCAGTAGGTGTCTGTGCTGTAATGCTGTAATGCTCGTACATTGCCTTACAGTTACACTATTGTAATGCTAGTGTAACTGTGCTGTAATGCTGATTGAGCAATGTGCTGTCAATGTCTCCATATGTGCAATGTGTGTTGATGTGTTCGTACACTGCTTGCCTGCTTCCGTTCTGTTATTCGTTTTCGTTTTGTTTACTGCGTAAAATAGAATGAGACAGTCGTGAAACACAAGGGTCTGGCATGACGAACTATATTTTACAGTCATGGAAAGCCATGCCGTGCGGCCAGAAATGGCCATTCTCAGTATGGCCGTTAGTCTAGGCGGTTGGCCAGCTGGATCTGTCGCGCCATCCCGCGAAGACACTCCGCCGCTCCGCCGGCGTCACGGTCGGCAGCTACCGGCTCGCCCTGCTGGTCGGCCTGCTGGTCGGCCTGCTGGTCGGCCCGGTCCAGCAGCAGCAGACGGGCGGCACGCTGTGGCTCCACCTCTCGCAGCCATATGCCGTCATCTCCTGCAGCTATGCACAAATTGTGCAGGATGCAGCATGCCCTGTGAAAGCGCAGGCATGGCTTGAATAACCAAGCTTATTTTCGAAACTCTCGTCCATTCCTAGTGAACTGGAACTATAGATAGTTATATAGATATATATACACATATATATACATATATATGTATATATATATATATATATATATATATATATATATATATATATATATACATATATATGTATGTATATATATATATATATATATATATATATATATATATATATATATATATATATATATATACATATATATATAATGTACGTACATGGTTTAGGCCCGCAGGAAATCATGGGAGTGGTTTCGGCCACTACTCGTCGTGCGCTTTCGGATCGACATCTCTCGTTCTCGTACTATGCTTAGCTTCGAAATTAGAGGGGGCTGAACATAGTGTCCCCACCGGCGAGACGGGTTGTGCGGGTCGGAGAAGATGGTTAAGATTAATTTGGCTTCGAGATAAGACCGATCAATATCTAGATGTATCAATTCATCCTTCCACTATTCTTACATTATCACTCGCGCTGTCTTTGCGGTGCTACGCAGTCGCAGCTGTTTGTCATCGATTGCTGGCCACCTCATCTTTAACATTCCGAACACGCGATCCACGGTGGAGCGCGTACGAACGTGCGCTTGGTTGTAGCTGAAATATGAAATGTCATCAATACTTTGTGCCATAATGGGCCCAACCTATGGTGAGTGTCATCGAGAAAACTAAGGCGTCCACTGAATTGATTTGTTAGGGAGCACTTGTGATCAAGGTCGGACTAAGATTTTTATTTTGCAAGGGTATAACACGAGATGGGTTAAGGTCCTCAAATTGTATGCTCAATAGCGACGGCTATGCGCTCGGTTTTGACTTTCCGAATATATAGATTGGAAGCGTACGGTGGTGGCAGGGGCTTTAGCCTGGGTTAAACTTTCAGCGTGGGTTAAAACATGGGCATACATGCTCCAGTGCCTTCACACAACTCCTTGTGCGCTCTGGTCCCCCCGATCTCACCGCCTTTCTGCCGCCGTCACAGGGTGGTCGAAGGGCGTCATGAGCCAGGGGAGAGTCGGGTAGGCGGAGTCGCCCAAGATGACTCCGGCCGCAATGCCCTGAGCTTCATGTATTCTGAAATCCAGAGCATGAAACTGAAATGCGAAAAATACTGTAATCTGATCGTAGGTCGCATAACCAAGGGTGCAGGGATCGGTGCAAGGTGGAGCAAGGTCAGAAAAGGCAACGTCTTTCCCTCCCTACTTTGGAAGCATTTAACACTAACTCCCCGTGCCCTGGATAGAAGAATCAACTTCAAAATGGTTATTGCCACCTCCATCCCCTATGAAACCCAACTGTGGGACAGTTTCGCTGTCATTGCACCTAACGATAGCTCTATCAGTCTATTCGCTGAATTAAAGTCGTACGAAAATCAGACAAAAGTCCGTAAAAAATGCAGCGAAGCCTGCTGACAAGCACACATCTATAACTATCGCACGATCTGCTTGTGGTTGTAATGTTTCTCGTCTGTTGAACATTCTGAATCATTTTAACGAACCATGGATTAACCATTGCTCTTTGTTGCGCATTTCGCACTACTACCCACAGGACACCACCTCAGCGGGGCCGGACGCTGCTCACCAGACAGGACACCACCTCAGCCGGGCTGGACGCTGCTCACCAGACAGGACACCACCTCAGCCGGGCTGGACGCTGCTCACCAGACAGGACACCACCTCAACCGGGCTGGACGCTGCTCACCAGACAGGACACCACCTCAGCCGTGCCGGACGCTGCTCACCAGACAGGACACCACCTCAGCGGGGCTGGACGCTGCTCACCAGACAGGACACCACCTCAGCCGGGCTGGACGCTGCTCACCAGACAGGACACCACCTCAGCGGGGCTGGACGCTGCTCACCAGACAGGACACAACCTCAGCCGGGCTGGACGCTGCTCACCAGACAGGACACCACCTCAGCCGGGCTGGACGCTGCTCACCAGACAGGACACCACCTCAGCCGGGCTGGACGCTGCTCACCAGACAGGACACCACCTCAGCGGGGCTGGACGCTGCTCACCAGACAGGACACCACCTCAGCCGGGCTGGACGCTGCTCACCAGACACCACCTCAGCCGGGCTGGACGCTGCTCACCAGACAGGACACCACCTCAGCCGGGCTGGACGCTCCTCACCAGACAGGACACCACCTCAGCGGGGCTGGACACTGCTCACCAGACAGGACACCACCTCAGCGGGGCTGGACGCTGCTCACCAGACAGGACACCACCTCAGCCGGGCTGGACGCTGCTCACCAGACAGGACACCACCTCAGCCGGGCTGGACGCTGCTCACCAGACAGGACACCACCTCAGCCGGGCTGGACGCTGCTCACCAGACAGGACACCACCTCAGCGGGGCTGGACGCTGCTCACCAGACAGGACACCACCTCAGCCGGGCTGGACGCTGCTCACCAGACAGGACACCACCTCAGCCGGGCTGGACGCTGCTCACCAGACAGGACACCACCTCAGCCGGGCTGGACGCTGCTCACCAGACAGGACACCACCTCAGCCGTGCCGGACGCTGCTCACCAGACAGGATAGCCACTTCGCACACGTACTTTCAGCTCGGGGAGTCCAGATGTTCACATAACATTGGCGTCGTGCATTCGCCCTGGTGCATGCACAGATATAAAGAACTGTCCTCGGCCACCAGAGATGGCCAGGACATTCAGGGACGTTTGGTGGTGCCGGTTGATGAATCTGTCCTCCTCGTCCGCCGGCACTCTCAGGTGCGCGTGAGTGCCGTCAATGCACCCTGCCAGATAATTGGGGATGAAGCAACTGAACAGCGTCCATGCACATCGATTGATTGTGGCGGGGATGGCCGAGTGGCTAAGGTGTCTGGCTATGGGTACCAAAGGTCCCGGGTTCGACACTAGCGCCGCTCAGGACATTTCACAACACCGCGACCCACCGGCGAAACAGTGTGGGCGGCACCATTTAACTCTGAGTGTGCACAAAGTGCGTCGTGAACCGCCTAATAAACAAACAAACAGACACGTCAGTTGATCAACCTTTGTGTTGACGTTTCTAAGGTTTCCAGAGTACGTTGACTTAAGTTGACCTCGGATAGCAGGTGTGTTTATTGCAGGCCCTCGACACGACCAATCAATTTGTTGTGGTGTCAACCCGATCTTTGGGGCCGAAGTGCGATTTTGTGGGCCCCAGTACGATTTTCGGGCCTCGGCGAGTTTTCGTGTCCCAGTAGTGTTTATTTTATCCCCTCACCGAAATCTTTAGGAACCCCGACGGCATTTTTGTGGGGCCCCAGCGTGATTTTTCGCGTCCTCGATGCATTATTTCCGAATGCTGACGCAATTGTTGGGAGCCACTATTCCCCAGGGGGCCGCAGTTGTTACTGGCTGCACACCCAGTTGTTGCAGCCCCAGACCAATCGGCTGGATCAACCCTAGTACCACCGGCAGCGTATCACGTACTGAAAAACGACACACCTGATTCATTTTATCCTTACACACTGTGTGGAACCTCCAGTACGAATATACATGCACCTATACTTTGTCCACCTCTTATTTATCCGCCTGGCGGCCAAGTTGCGAATCTTATGTAGTTCACCATCTTTAAAAATATAGTGTGGTTTGTGCGCGGTATTACAGCAGCTGTGTTTGCGTCTGGTCGTGCTGGACGTGATGTGGGTGGGCGTCAGTTTTGGCGCGAAATCGAGTGATGTTCAATAGCTATTGCTCATGTTCATTCCACACAAAAAGTAGGAACTACATATCAGATGGAATGGAATAGTTCAAGTGCTGTGGGAATACGTTACATACCGAAGACGTCTGGGATTCCGGCCATGGGGAGGAACATATCAGCGTGACGACGGAGATCATTAGCGGTGACAGACCACTTGATGGCACCCAGGTTGGTGGCGATGAGTGCATCGCACACTCGGTGTAGCACTCTGCAGGCAGTGGCCACACTCGGGCCATGCATATCCCCCACCGCATGATAAAATGAGCCTGTGGCAAGAAATCTGCACACAACGTAGTGGTTAGTCATATATCGAAACGTGCGAATACAAATTGAGATTGACTGATATAAGCCAATAGCTAGGTGGGTACCTAATGCGTCTGGCATGCTCACTTCCACGGAACTTAATATGACTCCTATGACGTTGCGTGGAGATATCCGATAAGAGAACCCTCGTGCGCCCTATGCAAAATCCATGGCGAACTCATTGGTTGGGAGTAAATTGGCATATAGAATGCGGTCGTTTCTTCTAATTGAATACTGACCTCGGTGCCAGCAGCAGTAGCTCTGCTGGTGCCAGCACCATACTCCGTCGCGTTGGATGGGCGACGAAAGGTCCCACCTTTCGTAGCACTACTTCAGCCATTGCTGGGGACAATTGAGACCTTTCTCTGAAATGGATGTATGTTTGAGTCATATGTGGTGCCTTGCATGTTTAGATGAAGGAATAGGTGAATGCAAGGGCATCAGTATCTGGAACTAATGGGATAAGGGGATTTCATTGGATGCTACGTCGAAATACTAAGTTATTTACTCACTTAAAATAGGCTGGCGAGGGCCACCTCATGTTGACCCTCTCCCGGAAGATCCATCTCCGGCGATTGAGGTCCAAACTGTCCTCTTTCATAGTACACAAAGATAAACGCGCAAAGTAAAACGTGAACTGCGCAACACTAATAATTGCACACCGAACAGACTCACACGTTCCGGCCGAGCAACACTCCACCAAACTGCAGCCATACATGCAATCCACGCAAGAATTATGTGCTTGAACTCTTGCTCTTGAACGTAAGACATTTAGGTGAATTTGTCTTACAATCCAGCTTCCATGAAACTTACCCGTCCATTTTGTCTTGATTAAGTAGAAATTTGTCTTGTATTTTTTTCTTCGTTTTACATTTTTGTTTCTTAAATAACACTTCTTCATGAAACTGGAAAAGTCTTATTCAAAGCAAATTTGTCTTAAATAAGACAAATTGATCTTCGTGAAACTGGCCCCAGTACATGGAATTGAATTTCACGAATTTTCCAAGCGAGCCGCCATACCGGTAAGTCCGCATGTCAAACACGGCACAAGAATATCATGTGACAACAATTAGTAAAATGATGGATGGATTTGGAAATGATGGTGGCGGATTTTGCCCCCTCCACAGGGCAGTTAAGTTTGTCACTAATAATTCCTTAAAAATGAAGTATAATTGGATCCCATTGAAATAATAGTAGTGGAAGTGCGGAGACTTAAAAAAAATTGGGGTTGGTGGTACCTTTCCAAATCAGCTTTCCCTCCCTAGGGCAAACCTTGGGTGCGTCACTTGATGGCATGATATGCTTTGGCCTGCTGATGACCCTGATCTGCCGCAATGGACGATGTGCTCTGCGACCCTGGTCCGCCATAGTGGACGGTATGTACTCCACGGCCCTGGTCAGCCACAGTGGACGGTATGTACTCCACGGCCCTGGTCAGACATAGTGGACGGTGTGTACTTCACGGCCCTGGTCAGCCATAGTGGACGGTATGTACTCCACGGCCCTGGTCCGCCATAGTGGACGGTGTGTACTTCACGGCCCTGGTCAGCCACAGTGGACGGTGTGTACTCCACGGCCCTGGTCAGCCACAGTGGACGGTGTGTACTTCACGGACCTGGTCAGCCATAGTGGACGGTGTGTACTTCACGGCCCTGGTCAGCCATAGTGGACGGTATGTACTCCACGGCCCTGGTCAGACACAGTGGACGGTGTGTACTCGGTCAGCCACATGGACGGGTCTCCACGGCCCTGGTCAGCCACAGTGGACGGTGTGTACTTCACGGCCCTGGTCAGCCATAGTGGACGGTGTGTACTATCTACGGCCCTGGTCAGCCACAGTGGACGGTGTGCACTTCACGGCCCTGGTCAGCCACAGTGGACGGTGTGTACTCCACGGCCCTGGTCAGCCATAGTGGACGGTGTGTACTTCACGGCCCTGGTCAGCCATAGTGGACGGTGTGTACTTCACGGCCCTCGTCAGCCATAGTGGACGGTATGTACTTCACGGCCCTCGTCAGCCATAGTGGACGGTGTGTACTTCACGGCCCTCGTCAGCCATAGTGGACGGTGTGTACTCCACGGCCCTGGTCAGCCACAGTGGATGGTGTGTACTCCACGGCCCTGGTCAGCCACAGTGGACGGTGTGCACTCCACGGCCCTGGTCAGCCACAGTGGACGGTATGTACTTCACGGCCCTGGTCAGCCACAGTGGACGGTGTGTACTTCACGGCCCTGGTCAGCCATAGTGGACAGTGTGTACTTCACGGCCCTGGTCAGCCATAGTGGACGGTGTGTACTTCACGGCCCTGGTCAGCCATAGTGGACGGTATGTACTTCACGGCCCTGGTCAGCCATAGTGGACGGTGTGTACTCCACGGCCCTGGTCAGCCACAGTGGACGGTATGTACTTCACGGCCCTGGTCAGCCATAGTGGACGGTGTGTACTCCACGGCCCTGGTCAGCCACAGTGGACGGTGTGTACTTCACGGCCCTGGTCAGCCATAGTGGACGGTGTGTACTCCACGGCCCTGGTCAGCCACAGTGGACGGTATGTACTCCACGGCCCTGGTCAGCCACAGTGGACGGTGTGTACTCCACCGCCCTGGTCAGCCACAGTGGACGGTGTGTACTTCACCGCCCTGGTCAGCCACAGCGGACGGTGTGCTCAGTGGCCCTGGTTCGCCATATTGGAATTCAGGGTTTGAGAAAACGGGCTTCTCCTGGATTTTTTTAACATCCATAGCATGATCCTCTTCACAAAATTACAATCCGTGTTTTTCATTTGGATCTTTAATGGTGCTGTTCGACAATGAGCCCTGTGGTAAAGTACTCCAGAGTAACCGGAAACTGCAAAGTAATATTCCAATGACACAGGTGTGAATGAAAATATCCTCACGGTATTTCATCACTCTGAAATTGTTCACTCTTTTGTCAGGATTACAAAGTATAAATCCAACTGTGGTCGACGGTGCGTACACCACTGCCATGGTCTGTCACAGTAAACGGTATGGGATAGGTTACGATTTTGCAGCATCTTTAGAAGCAGCTTTCTGTGCATTGGTTGTCTTTCCTCGGATCCTACCGTTCACCTTACCGTCAGTAGGTACCAATGCCACCAATGCATTCATATTTACGAAATCGTCACAGCCATTGAATCTGCATGAGTCACCGCTGCTCTTGTTGCACATTTCGATTCATGTATATTGATGCCATCAGAAAGGCATATTATCCCAACGGCGAGACTGACCTTGTCTCCACGAGCGTAATGATTACAGGTACCGAAAGCGGCGCGGCCAGAAACATTTTTGGGTGCGGCACCCTGTGACAGGGGTGTCGATTTAAAAACAGCATTGGGGGCGAAGTGTGCTGGACCCCTACCCCCAACCAATAACTCATCGGATTTCGCCCACTATATTTTAAGACCTCAATAATTTTTGTTTTATTTGACGACGTGCATGTTTGTTTTTTCAGCATCCTCGCCAACGGGAAAAATCGTCAAGTAACAGGTGAAGTTACATAAGCAAAAGAGCAGTGCACCGTACATGTCAACATAAAAGTGTAACTCATAGTATGCGACTACAGTGTCATACAGTGTGCTCGGGTCCATCGTCATCGTCAACGTCGTCGTCAACGTCACCTTCACCCTCCCCTCGCTCCACACACCAACAAACACACAACAGCTTAAATAAAACATTTCAGCGCCCATATGCAGCCTAAAGCACACCGGCCTTGATGGAGCATCGGAGCACACCAGGCCTCAACTGTGATGACGATGGGTGGAGGTATTTCCTTGGTGACTAACGTCGGGGATTGACGAAGCCAAAAGTTTGGTGGGGCGAGTTCAGGGTCGGGAACGGGAAACAGCTTCCACAAAATCATAGGCATAAAAAAACAATGTCCTCTGATGAAACTGTAGTGAAGGTCGTCCTCGTAGGCACGTGATAGTCTAGGAGACCCGCGCGTCGCGATAACTCCGAAAGTTCGATTATGCCCCACTTTTAACTTTTTTAATCACTAATAACAATTAACTGCACTACTGTGCAGTTAATGGCAATTATATGGTAATAAACGAAACTCCTTACACCGACGGCAGTAAAGGCTAATAGTTCTAATTTAGGGGCCGAAAGACAGATATTCAATTTATCAAGGCGTCCAACAGCGACAGAGCCGCGCGGCCCGACGGTCCGGGCCGCTTTGCCAGCCGGGGGTGGTTCGCCGTGTGCGGAGGCGACAGGAAGACCAAGGCACACGTCACAGTTGCCGGGCATTGGCCCGTAAACGCTGATTCGGCTCCGGAGAAGGCCGGTGACCGCGCTGCGGGCACCGGACGGAAAAGTACTGCACGCGACATATGCGGGGCATGGTAGGTCGGCTCACTTACGGCATCACCGAATCCACAGTTACGGCCTAGCATTACGGTACTATGCTAGAATACACATTTCATTGCTCAAACAGTACATTTTTAGCAACTCTGTTACAAAACATGTACATTGATCCATCGTGAACATGTGCATCGTGATGGCCGAGTCTAGTCAGCGACTACACACGACACTAAACAAACAAAAATGCACAACGGATCATATACGACAATCAAAGCAGCCGTCCTTATATTTTTTCAACAGTTTAAAAACTGCATTCGTACTCAATGGCGCAGCCAAGAGCAAGAGTAGGACACACTGGGTACATGCCTCTCCGGTCACGGCCAAGGAGTCCGAAAATGTCAGCCCAGGAGTTTCACAGGAATGCTATCCGACGATTCTGAAGTGGATGTGCCGGCTGGAATGTTTTTTTTCTAGAGTCGGAAATAAAAAGTGCGAAACTTCAGAAAGTAGAAATAATGTCAGAAATCAAAACAGTTTCCAAATCGGTGGAATTGAATGGTCCACGCACTAGGTGTGTCGCAACATGAGCATTTTTACTGCAACCCTGTTAATACTTGTAATCATTTCCCTCCAAAAGGTTAAGTGGGGAGTTTTATATACCGTTGGTGGTGCTTGCACCCACCATGTTTGCCTTCTTGACCTCCTTCACCAATTTTATTTATAATTCCCTTTGAAATAGACTTCGGACGGATAAAGGATAATATTCCAAAATCTGCAAAATGCCACCATTCGCAGTACTTGCGGCATTGCAAAAACACATCCAGATTATCAAATTCTTTTTTCTTCTTTCATCAAATCAAATAACTCTGCCTTCCCAAAACTTTAATCAAGGTCAAGGTTACTAAAAACAGTTCAGGGCAAAGTCGCTCTCTTTATCGCTCTACGGGGAAAACTTTTGTGCAGAGTATGATAAAAGAATAATATACACTTTCTGCTTTCAAATATGTGGCGAGGTCAATGGCGTTAGGTCAGGTCAAGTACTATGCATATTCTACACTGCCGTCCTTTGTGTGCAATTGGGATTTTTGTGCGCGTCAGCTGCCTTGGCGGTATTGAGCCCGCAATGTCGTCTTATGCCGAATGCTACTGTTCCTTGTGAATTGAAATTTTAATTCGGTTTTAGAGCCACCGAAGTAGTACACCATGACATTGTGTGAATAAACAATGATCCGAGATGACCCGACTTCTCGTGACTGGACATTATTACATAGCCAATATAAGGCATATAAAGAGAAAATATAAAGAGGTGTAAACTGTCGGAAAGGGAACACATGGCAGACGTAGAGAGTCTTCGCATAGGTACGGGGGACACGAATAAGGCCACAAGTATGCCGCACCCAAAAGCATTTCTGGTCGCGCTGTTGTCAGTACCTGTGATCATTGCCCTAGTGGAAGTAAGGTCAGACTCGCTGCTGGCAAAATTGGCTTTTCTGATGTCAATATCCATTGATCGAAATGCACAGCAAGAGCAAATGTGTCTCAAACAGATCCAATGTCTGTGACGAATTGGAAATATTAATGCATGGGTGGTATTAGTACCTATTAATGGCAAGGTGAACGGAAGAATGCGGAGAGTGACGACTAATGCACACAAAATTGCTCGGAAAGATGATGCAAGGCTGTGACTAATCCCACACCGTTCAACATGACTGACCAGGGTCGTTGAATACGTACCGTCTACCAGGGTTTGATTTTGTACTTTGCAATCCTGGATGACGAGAAGACAATTTCTGAGTGATGGAACACGGAGAGGATATCTTCCTTTAAACCTTGGGATCAGAATCTCACTTTAAAGTTTCAGGTGAATCTTGAGCACTTTACCACAGGGCAATTCATTGTCGAACAACACCATCAGACGTCCAAATTGAAAACACATGGAGGAATCAATACGAAGGATAATTTTGCGAAGAGGATAATGCTATGGATGGCAAAAATCCAGGAAAAGGCCGTTTTTCGACCCTCACGTCCACTATGGCGGGCCAAGGTCACAGAGCACATCGTCTACTGTGGCGGGCCAAAGTCGCAGAGCACACCGTCCAATGTGGCGGACCGGGGCTGTGGAGCACACCTGCTGTGGCGGACCAGAGCCGCGAAGTACACCGTCCACTCTGGCGGACCAGTGCCGCATAGCATATAGTCCACCGTAACGGACCTGAGCCGCAGAGTACACCGTCCACTGTGGCGGACCAGGGCTGCGGAGTACATCATCAACTCTGGCAGACCAGGGTCGCGGAGTGCACCATCCACTGTGGTGGACCACCCATTGTGGTGAGCCGGGGCCGAGTAGCACACCTACTATGACGGACTAGGGCCGCGAAGCATAGCGTCCACTGCGGCGGATCACTGCCGCTGAGTACATCATCTACTGTGGTGGATCAGGGTCGCGAAGTATAGCGTCCACTGCGGCGAATCACGACCGCGGAGTACATCATTTACTCTGGTGGATCAGGGTCGCGAAGCAAACCGTCCACTGTGGCGGGTTTGTTGCTACAGCTTCGTTACTCTTTATACACCAATTGTATTGTTGAGGTATCGGCGTGTTTTTGAAGACGCCGATGTGTTTAGTGCCCGGTCATTTTGTTCCTTGTTACGATCAATTCCCTTTTTGAGGGCCCAGCCTGTTTTGACGCCCCTTGCGGTTTCATGGCCTTGGTGTGTCTTGAGGGCCTCCGCTATGCTTTTATTTAGTGCTCCCGGAGTGTGATTATTATTGTGTGATTATTAGAGTGTGATCATCATCCCGGAGATAGTGTGATTATCTCAAACTGCAGAGCATATTTTTTTTTAATTAATTTAATCCGAATTGTTGCTGGGGTGGCTTGAGGAACCCGGGTTCTATTGTTAAGCAGAGCTTGTTGCATAAACCCTGGCCCCACCACCCGATCCATGAACTCCAGTTCAACGGCAGAATTTAGACAGAAAGTTTAACGTGCCGCCAATGCACCGACACGGCCGCCCGGTAGCTCGTCCCCGGCCTTATCGGGCCAGCTGCCAACTGACACTCCCGGCCGGGGGCTAAATGCGAGCGCGCGAAGCGACTCGAACCCTGTGTCGCCAGTACAGAGGAGACCGGTGCAGGCCAGCGCTCTAACCAACTGAGCTACCAGGGTGGCAATTGTAGGCCCATGTCGCTTTTTGAGAAACTCGGTACGCTTTGGATTACCGACATATTTATTTGGGGATTACCGACATAAATGTTCTGGGAATTTTGGGTACCGAACGCGATATATCGGGCCCGTGGTGACTTGTTCGGATCCCAAGCGCGAGTTTTAGTGGCTAGAACATGTTACTTGGGGGGGGGGGGGCACGACACGTTTTGTGGGTTTTTGGAGCGGTTATTAGGACCCCAGAGTGACCGGTTATTAGGACCCCAGAGTGACCAGTTATTAGGACCCCAGAGTGACCGGTTATTAGGACCCCAGAGTGACCAGTTATCAGGACCCCAGAGTGACCAGTTATTAGGACCGGTTATTCCATGTCCTGACTGTCCTTCGTTGCCCCGGTTTCATTTGTTGGGTGATAACACTTTTGGAGAGACTTTTGGAGACCCGGTGCGAGATATCATCCCACTAGTGTGATTTTCAGTGAGTTTGGGAGAATATTTGATACCCCTAATCTCGTGACTTTCCGGGGCCCCGGCCCGACCGTTTGTGACCTCCATTGTGATTTTCTTGAACCCGAGCACGACCCTTTTGAGCCCCAGCATAATTTTCAGGGGCATAGGTGGGACCTTTTCAGGCTCAGCTTCCTTTTGAGAAGCTCCTGCGCGATATTTTTTGTCCCCATGTGATTTTTCGGGACTCCCATGCGATTATTGGGGGCCTAAACAAGATTTTTAAGGGGATAGGTGATTTTTTATCCGGAGCTCGACGCGATTCTTGGGGCCCCACAACCTGTCAGGCCGAGGGGGGGAAAATTGCCCACAATGTCCCCTCCCCATTCGGCATGCCACTGTGCCACGCAATTCTGCAACATAAGCATACACGAAGAGCTCATCTGTTTCGTCACTCACACGTGATTTTAATTCCCAAGTCCAGACGGCTTGAGGAAAGTCAAGCATCTCCTACATGGATAGCCAGGGATGGATTATTAGGCAAGAGGGATGCCATGGAATTCAGATCATAGTACTTTTGTTGCTGCCTTTTTCTGCAGGCTGCTTTGAAGATGGATGCACTCGTGAAGTTTGGTCAGGGTTGGAGTTGCAGTCGGATGAAGCAGCCCTGTGAAGGACATTACATGTGGTCCAAAGGACTTCTTTCTGTTTTCCTTAACAATGTAGGTAATGAAGTAACCACTTCACTAATTGACCTTCTATGGTGTCCTCAGTGAGCAGTAGAATCGAAATGGGTTCTTGTGAAATACGTTATAGAAGCAAGGTTATTATGTAGCTTTTAGACTCCAGTGGGAATGTAGTATGCATTCACTCATTTGTAAATCCATACCATAACCAACATAATCTAATCTAGCACTTTTCAGGTTACTTTTCAGGTTATGAGCAAACTAATGTCAAAAAAGGGCTTTGAGTAAGACAACAGTTTTTTTTCATGGAACAAAACCTAACCAAACCTAGTATAACCCACCTTTTGAGAACAAAAAATCCCAAAATTCTATTTGTTGAAATGTCAAGCAAATTATGTTATGAAAATTATCAACATTAAAAAACTAGCCCAGCCTAAATTGACCTAAGCCGCTATTGAAGAAAAAAGGAAGTATTTTTGTGAACATGTTTGTGACATTTTTGGTCATTTTTTCAGTATTATTGTGCTTCAAGGTGTCAAAATCGAAATAAAATTATGGGTGCTGTGTAACCAACGCAGTCAATGCGGGTGCAAGCCCAACTAACTAACAAACAAACCAAGAACAGTTTTTTGCGTACATTTGTTCACATAAAGTAAACAAATGGGTAATGTTTGATTAGGTTAGGTTAGGTTAGGTTAGTTTAGGTTTTTTATGTTGGAAAAGGTGTCAATTTTTCAAAATAAAAATGCATTTGCACGGAAAATAAGTGGTCCCATTATATTAGTCACCCTCATGAACATGGTATTCGGAACAAAAAATTATTCTCCAAAAAATCACCTTAAGCTGCAAATCTAGCAATAAGATTTATTCAAGGGCATCTCAGGTTAGGTTAGGCTGTATTAGGTTTCTTATCTTTTGAAAATTCTCAGAAAATGAAATGCGTTAACTTTTTCTAATTTTATTTTGTGGATTATTTTCCAAAGACAGGTTGGGATATGGTTAGGTTGGGCTAAGTTAGACATAAAGACATAAAGACATAAAGACATAAAAGATTAGCGCAACTTTGCCACAAGGGCCCTTATTGATTGCACTCTTGACACTCAACCAGTTGCCCACCAAATCTGTCAATCAGCCCTACCTGTAATACTTAAAAGGAAGCCCTCTATTTTTACAATTATTATCTATGCTGTTTTTAAAGATGTTCAATGTGCTGCTACTAACAATGGTTTCTAGCAGCTGGTTCCAGTGTTCTACTACCCTGTTGGTGAAGAAAGTCTGTCTTAACCTTGTTCTGCTGTAGTTAACTTTAATTTTCAATTTATGACCTCTAGTTGCATCATTTCTGTTAAATTGAAACATTTCCACAAGATATCCCCTCTCCAGACCATGGACAAATTAAAAGACCTCGATGAGATCTCCTCTCAGCCTTCTATATCGAAGTGAAAGCATATTCAATTTCTTCAATCTTTCCTCATATGCCAGGTTGCTTATACCATTAACCATTTTTGTAGCCCTCTTTTGTACTCTCTCTCTCTCTCTAAAAGCCAACAACCTTTTTCATAGCTACGAGACCAAGCTTGGATGCAGTTTTCCAAATGTGGCCTGCCATATGCACAGTAAAGCTTCCTGATCACTTCCTCACTTCTGTATGATACATTCCTATTTATTGCCCCGAGCATTCTCAGTGCCTTCTTCCTGGCTTCTTTGGTCTGTTCTGATGCCCCCAATTGTGTGTTTAGAATAGCACCTAAATCCTTCTCTTGTTGAGTCACTGATAGCACTTGGCCACCCATCAAGTATGGACCCTTCATATGGTGCTTACCTACATGCATGATTTTGCACTTCTTCAAAATTAAATTTCATTTGTCATTCTTCGGAACACTTCACAAGTTCGTCTAAGTCTTTTTGCTGCGAGATGTTCTCATTTTGACCTGTTATTGCCCTAAAGACCTTCACATCATCCGCAAATTTCAAAGCCTTACTGCTTATGCCACTTTCAATGTTATGTACAAATATAATGAACAGTAGTGGCCCCAGTACTAACCCCAAAGAACATTTTGCCATGATGACTTTGTACCATTTAGCATCACTCTTTGCAGTCTACCTGAAAGCCACAACTCTATCAATTTTAAGATGCTACCTGCAATACCATGGGCCTGAAGCTGCATCATTAACCGTTTATGGGGTGCCTTGTCAAAGGCCTTACTAAAGTCAAGATATGCTACATCAACCTGATTTCCCTGATCAAATTGTTCTGTGGCGAAGTTCAAAAAGTCCAAGAGATTTGTGAGACACGATCGTCCTTTTCTAAACCAATGTTGAGTAACTTGGATCAATCTGTTTCCTTCCAGATAACTAACTATTCTATCCTTGATAATTGATTCGAGTACCTTGCAGACTAGGGATGTGAGACTTACTGGCCTATAGTTTTCAACTTCCCTTCTTTCTCCTTTCTTGAAAATAGGAACTATATTTGCCCTTTTCAAATCTGTTGGAATTTCATTTTGTGAAACTGATCTACACAATATTATACTAAGTTGAAATTCCAGTTCTTTTTCAGCCTTCCGTAATACCCTAGCATAAATTTCATCAGGTCCTCCTGCCTTGTTTCGCTTTATTTTCCTGATATGATTGTAAACAACATTACTATCAATGAAATCAACATCATTTATCCGATCACATGTCACTGAATTATGGTGTACGGTCGGCAGATCGGTCACATCTTCCAATGTAAACACTGATTTAAACTGCTTGCTCAGCTCCTCAACCATCTCACTATCCTCACTCAATGTAGTCCCATTTACTTCCAGTGGACCAATTGTCCTAGAAACTTTACTCAGCTTGTAGAAACTAAAGAACTTTTTACTGTCCCCATTACAGTTCCTAGCTAAATCCAGTTCTTCTGCTCGCTTTGCTGCTCTGGGTTTTTGCTTCACAGTGTCTCTAGCTTTTCGATACGCCTTTAGATTTACGATATTTGAAGCTTCTTTAAACACACTAAATGCAGCTTTCTTAGCCTTAATTGCTTTTATCAAGTCTGGTGTAAGCCATGCTGGCTTTCCTACCCTTCTTTTGCGTCTTTGCTTTTGGGGACATGTCTAATCTGAATTTCCTTTAAGTAAGATTTGAACTTTTCCCACATTTCACCGGCATTTAAATTGGAGAATTCTTCTTCCCATCTGATGGCACTTAAAGCCCCTCTCATGCCGTCAAAGTCTGCTCTGTTGAAATTTGGAACCTTTATCAAATTATCCTTGATAATTTTCCCTACATGTGCCCTGAATCTAACTATGTTATGGTCACTTGTTCCCAGAGTTTCTCCTACAGTCAAGTCTTGAACCAAGTCACTTAAATATGCGAATACAAGGTCCAAGAATGTACCATGCCTGGTAGGTTCCGATACAAACTGGTGTAAGAACAGGTCCTCTTCAAGGCATTTCCTAAACATTTTGCATGATGGGGAGCCAACACCAGCATTTTAATATCCCTTTAGATTAAAGTCACCAAGAATAAGGCACTTCCTCTGAAAGTTTCTACTGATTTCCTCACAAATCACCTTATCAAGCTCCAGTTGCTGAGAATGTGGCAGTGTTCCTGATCGGTAGAAAGCTCCTATCCTCAGTGTATTGCTGTTGCCTTTTCCCACAGTGACATGAACCCAAATGGACTCCACATACACATTTTTATCGCCACCTGCTACTTTTTGAAAACTGAATAAGCTATTCACATACAGGATTACACCACCCCATTTCGCTGCTGGACCCATATTGCATGAAAATATACTGTATCCCTGGATCTCATAGTCCTGCAAGTTATCTCCAAAATACCCCTCACTGACCCATGCCTCCGTAATGCAAACAAGGTCTGGTTCCAACTCAGCAACATAACACTTGAACTCATCAAATTTGGATCGGATACTCTGAGCATTAAGCAGCATACACCTATCAAATGTTCCATAACCACCTTTGGCCTTTTCATGCTGAGGAGTTCTTTTATCACTAGATGAACTATCACTCTGCCTCCTCGAACTACTGCTGTCCCTATTTGCTGACTTTGAGGTTCTATTGCCTTGGCTGACACTATTGGAATATTCCTGAGTTGGCAATACAATGTCATCCCTCCCCACCCCATTTCCTAGTTTCCTTAAAGGATATGCTGATACACTTTGCCTAACACATGGACCCCCTTCTCGGAGAAATGCAAGCCTGATAGAGGTCCCAAGATGCATAAAACCTGCACCACTCGTCTACAAAGACGAAACCTAACTCATGACAGGGCTTACCTACCCTGGCATTGGCTGCCAGTGCCCTAGAGCTCCACTCAGGAGAGGCTCCAGCCCTAGGCAAAATTGCAGTTACAATGACTCTCCTATTGTTACCCTTCAGGGTTGCCAGAAGGGCCCTGAAGGCCCGCAGAAGCTCCTCACTCCTAGCAGGGCCTATGTTATTTACCCCTAGCTGTACTATAACGGTAATAAACTGGTGATCACTGGTGACCTGTGCCACCACTGGTACCAGGTCCTTCACCTTGGCACCAGGTCTGGTGATGCACCTCCTGTCCCTCCTACCTTTACAAAATGCCCGATCTAAGCGTCGCACACGAGAGTCGCCTACGACCAGCACTGTCTTCTTACTGATACTATCCTGGGGGCAGTCCTTCAATGCCTGGAACCTATTCGATGTTAATATGCCTGCCCGCTGGGCCGTTCGACTAGGCTTCCTCCCGCTCCTACCACCAGGCACCTGCCACTCACTGACCCATTCCTTAGGCTCGCGTCTCCAAATCCTCCACCCCCTGACCTCATGCCACTTCCCCTCCTGTGACCTACCAGAACTACCCCTCCTCTGTTCACTATTAACATTCCCCTCTCGAGAAATCCCAGCCACCTCCACAGTAGGGGAAGCCTCAGCTACCTGGTGGCCTGCGACCACCTGGACATATGGTGTCCCTGCTACGGAGTGACCCCTTGTTGCTTTTTCTTGCCTATGCTGTGTAACAAGGGCAGCCTTGAGCTTGGAAAGCTCTGCATTAGGGGTCATAATCTCTTCCTCTAGTGCCTGCATCCTGGTCGAAACAATCCTACAGGCTGCAGATTATGTCTAGCGTGAGACGAAATGTACGACCCTCAATATACCAGGAGGTGCTGGGTTTACTCAACATCAAAAGTAGCGTTAGGGATCATGCTATATTACTCAACGTTTCGGCCAAGGGCCATCATCAGGAGAGCTTCTGATGATGGCCCTTCACTCCTGATGATGGCCCTTGGCCGAAACGTTGAGTAATATAGCATGATCCCTAACGCTATTATTTATTTTATTTAACAATACATGCCCTCCACGTGCAGTGGCTATTACGGACAGTCTGGGTCATATATATTTACAAAGAAAGGATAGATTTGTGGTCAGTAGTGGGAGCAGATGCGCAACAAACATTCGTACACCAACATAATACAATACCCATATCACTTCCTGCACAACACACACCGTGCTTGCAACACTAGCTATAAACGAGTGGTTTGTAGAAGTGATAGGAAAGCAATCTGCCACCCTTGACGCCGCGCCTGCCGCGGCGTGTGTTCTTGGTGGGCGTTGTCACGGCGACGGCGACGCTCCCCTCGTCTGGTTTCTCGCTTGGGAGGGGTGGCGACTGGCGGGGGCGTCCAAGGTCGAGGTTTTGATGACGTCACAGTGATGTGGGCGCTCGACGTCGCAGCCCTGTTCGGCTGCGTGCGCGCTGCTGATGGGGGGACGTGATGGTATTTGGCCAAGGCGATGGTTAGCAGATCCGTATGTATGGTAGAGCTGAAGATGGAAACCTGGTAGAGCTGAAGCTAGACGATAGGGGTAGACGGTCACTGTTGTTGAAGATACAGGAATTTCGCTACTTTTGATGTTGAGTAAACCCAGCACCTCCTGGTATATTGAGGGTCGTACATTTCGTCTCACGCAATGTCTAAAACCCAGGAGCATCTAAGAGCCATTCTTCGTTGTATTAAACGATTATGTCTAGATTTATATTCAAATTAACTCGCTAAACAACCGACAAAAAAGCCATCTATTATTCACTATAAATCGCTACCTCCTATACTTTCAGTTAATTATCTAAGTACATGAAGAATACCAACACACTAAGCAGAAAATATTAAACAATTGTTTTTTGTTTCTATTTTTTAAATTGTTAACATATTAAACAATTGTTTGTTCTTTGTGTTTTTCTTCATATTAAATGTAAAATCTAATTGTCTTCTAGACAAGTAGACAACTATATGAATATCACTCTTGATATCTCTTATGGCTAGACAGAAACATGAGCAGTCACACAGCACTTATGAATACCACCAACTTAGTGCCAATTAAACTCAATCTTAATCTTAATCACCAAACACACTATACACCTCAAAACTAAATAAAGTATGTTAAGAAAGTATTAATGTTTTCTAATGTACTTATGAAATCTACACACTTGTAATATCTCCAACTGAAGAAAAAAAACGAAATACTAAAATGCTCTAAGCACTAAGAAGCCCATATACCTCTACAATCTCCCGGTATATGCAGATATACCTAGTGTAATTGAAGCTAACTATTTAAATCCCAACCTAAACTTTAACGCCAAAAAGAACAAAACTTATTCCTCTACACTACAGAAATCGAAGCCACGAGGCTGCGCCTAAAAACAAGATGGCGCTCGGCAGCCTCGCTAGGTTGATATTGTATAATTTGCGTGCTACGAAAGTGCTTATCAGATAAAAACTAATGAAATATAATCACAGAAGTAATTGCTAAACAACTATTCACAGCCTAGACTAGTGTACTGCCCTGTTCTGCAACGACTTATCTAGAAAGCTGGAGCTCCAAACGGACGTGCTTCCACCGTGACACCTGGCGGCAAACTGGTTAGGTTAGGTTATGCTGCATTTTTATATTTCAGCATTTCTTTGTATGCTGTTACCTAACCCGAGGACCCCTTTTCGGTGTTATTTGGTTCACAATCTGAAAAGCAGGCATTTACACAGAAAATGAGTGGTCTCATGATCTTAGTTACCTTCGTAAGCATTGCATTGGAATGATAAATTCCAAGAATTCATCAAACACCTTAAAGCATAAATTTGCCACCGAACCTAACTCATTTATTTGTTCTATGGAAGCAAGTGTGTGCTGAAGAAACGTGTCTTGTTACCACCTTAAATCATAAAAATACCCAAATATGGTACGTAGGTAAGGTTAGGTATTTGGCATTAATATAGAAGCCCCGTACAGAAATCAGATAAAAGGCATGAACTGGACTTCCTGAAGCTTACCTGCCAGCGTCTTCCTCTAATGTTGCATTGGAAATAAAATATCACCAAGTTATTAATAACTGTTTAAATCACCAATCTGCAGACACATCCAGTGTGAAGCATAGAAACCGAAACAGCGCGACGTCACATGAGTTTGGCCACCGGATTAAACATCGCGCATGCACTACAAATGTCTCACCACGGTCACACTTGTCGATTACAATCGCTAGTTTGAGATTATAGGATTTTGTACTTGAACTTTTTATCTTTGTATGCTACGGTTTTGGATGTTCTGTGGAACTGCCACCACGATCGGTGACAGTTGTACCCAAGTATATTTTTTTCAAGGGGGAGATAGGAAAATTGGAACTTCAAGCACTTAATCGCTATATTGCTAATAATGACTTGTTATTATTTGGTGATATTCATTCCTCACTGAAACGCCTCAATGAAAGTATTCTCGGACTATGCCTAGCTGCGCCAGCATGCAAACTACAAATACATGGTAGTCTTCCGTTTCGTCGAGAGAAAAAAATCATCTAACATGTAAAACTATGCGGGCAATGCAAAGGCAGTGCAAATGAACTTTATGGTCCAGCACACCTATAAATAATCACTCCGACCCCCCGACCCAGACAATGCACGAACTTCGTAGGTCTCAAGGCCCTTTGTGTATGTATGGTATGCCATATGGTATGTCTCATGTTCAGCGAAATTGAAGCATGCCTGGTGCTACCAATCTATGCGATATAAGAGGAAAAAGCTGTGACGTCACCAAAGCTTCAATGGAACACCAAAACTGTCCTTTTGCGTACCTTCTAAAGTAGGTACCATGGGGGCATTTAATATGCGCTGCCAGACATTGGTCTTTTTAAGGGTTGTTTAGTTCATGTGGGCCATAGCTTAGTACATATCGCTTCTTTTTCAGGGACGTCAGTTATAATGTACTGTGCATGCAGCTTCCTGCTGACTTTTTTCTTCCATGGCATAATCTGGCAGGTTGGCTCACACATGCCTCTCGTTGGTTCAGCTTTAGAGTGGGTATCAATGGTACCATATCCAAAGGCAGATTACATATCAGCGGTAAATATCAGGCTGATAGTGTGAAGGGTGGGCTGTTGGATATAGTTTTAGTTTGTATATCCAAAATCTCAATGGTTACTATGATTATTGTTCACCCTATTTAGCTGGACACTGGACTGGATTGTATGCATTGGATGACTGCCCCCATGTTCCAGGCATTGGATGACTGCCCCCAGGATAGCAGTAGTAAGGAGTCAGTGCTGGTCATAGGAGACTCTCGTGTGCGACATTTAAAGCGGGTATTTTGTAAAGGTAGGAGGGACAGGAGGTGCATCACCAGGCCTGGTGCCAAGGTGAAGGACCTGGTACCTGCGGTGGCACAGGTCACCAGTGATCACCAGTTTAACACAGTCATAGTGCATGTAGGGGTAAATAACATAGGTCATACTAGGAGTGAGGAGCTTCTGCGGGAGTACAGGGCCCTTCTGCCCACCCTGAAGGGTACCAATAGAGTCATTGTAACAGCAATTTTGCCTAGGGCTAGAGCCTCCCCTGAGTGGAGCTCTAGGGCACTGGCAGCTAACGCCAGGGTAGGAAAGCTCTGCCATGAGCTAGGTTTTACACTTGTAGACGAGTGGAGCAGGTTTTATGCATCGTGGGACCTCTATCAGAGGGATGGCCTGCACTTTTCTGAGAAGGGGGTCCATGTGTTAGGCAAAGTATACGAGCATGTCCTTCAGGGAAACTAGGAAATGGGGTGGGGAGGGATGAAATTGCATTGCCAACTCAGGAATATTCCAATAGTGTCAGCCAAGGCAATAGAACCTCAAAGTCTGCAAATAGGGACAGCAGCAACTCAAGGGGACAGAGTTATAGTTCATCTAGTGATAAAAGAACTCCTCAATATGAAAAAGCCAAAGGTGGTTATGGAGCATTTGTTAAGTGTATGATGTTTAATGCTCAGAGTATCCGTTCCAAATTTGATGAGTTCAAGTGCTATGTTGCTGAGGAGGAACCGGATTTTGTTTGCATTACGGAGGCATGGGTCAGTGAAGGGTATTTTGGAGATAACTTACAGGACTATGAGATCCAGGGATACAATATGTTTTCGTGCAATAGGGGTCCAGCAATGAAAGGGGGTGGTGTAATGCTCTATATGAATAGCTTATTCAGTTCTCAAAAAGTAGCAGGTGGGGATAAAAATGTGTCTGTGGAGTCCATTTGGCTTGATGTCACTGTGGGAAAAGGCAACAGCAATACTCTTAGGATAGGAGCTTTCTACCGATCAGGAACCCTGCCACATTCTCAGCAACTGGAGCTTGACAAGGTGATTTGTGAGGAAATCAGTAGAAACTTTAAGAGGAAGTGCCTTATTCTCGGTGACTTTAATCTAAATGGTTATGAAAATGCTGGTGTTGGCTCCCATCATGCAACATGTTTAGGAAATGCCTTGAAGAGGACCTGTTCTTACACCAGTTTGTATCGGAACCTACCAGGCATGGTTCATTCTTGGACCTTGTATTCTCAGATTTAAGTGACTTGGTTCAAGACTTGACTGTAGGCGAAACTCTGGGAAAAAGTGACCATAACATAGTTAGATTCAAGGCACATGTAGGGGAAATTATCAAGGATAATTTGGTAAAGGTTCCAAATTTCAACAGAGCAGACTTTAACGGCATGAGAGCGGCTTTAAGTGCCATCAGATGGGAGGAAGAATTCTCCAATTTAAATGCCTCTGAAATGTGGGAAAAGTTCAAATCTTACTTGAAGGAAACTCAGATTAGACATGTCCCCCAAAGGCAAAGACGCAAAAGAAGGGTAGGAAAGCCATCATGGCCTACATCAGACATGATAAAAGCAATTAAGGCTAAGAAAACTGCATTTAGAGTTTTTAAAGAAGCCTCAAATGTCGTTAATCTAAAGGCGTATCGAAAAGCTAGAGACACTGTGAAGCAAAAAACCAGAGCAGCAAAGCGAGCAAAAGAACTGGATTTAGCTAGAAACTGTAATGGGGACAGTACAAAGTTCTTTAGTTTCTACAAGCTGAGTAAAGTTTCTAGCACAATTGGTCCACTGGAAGTAAACGGGACTACATTGGGTGAGGATAGTGAGATGGTTGAGGAGCTGAGCAAGCAGTTCAAATCAGTGTTTACATTGGAAGATATGACCAATCTGCCGACCGTACACCATAGTTCAGTGACATGGGATCTGACAAATGATGTTGATTTCATTGATAGTGATGTTGTTTACAATCATATCAGGAAAATAAAGCCAAATAAGGCAGCAGGACCTGATGACATTTTTGCTAGGGTGTTGCGGGAAACTGAAAAGGAACTGGCATTTCCACTTAGTATAATATTTTGTAGATCAGTTTCACATAATGAAATTCCAACCGATTGGAAAAGGGCAAATGTAGTTCCTATTTTCAAGAAAGGAGAAAGAGGGAAAGTTGAAAACTATAGGTCAATAAGTCTCACATCCCTAGTCTGCAAGGTACTCGAATCAATTATCAAGGATAGAATAGTTAGTTATCTGGAAGGTAGCAGATTGATTGAAGATACTCAACATGGGTTTAGAAAAGGACGATCGTGTCTCACAAACCTCTTGGACTTTTTTAACTTCGCCACAGAACAATTTGATCAGGGAAATCAGGTTGATGTAGCATATCTTGACTTTAGTAAGGCCTTTGACAAGGTACCCCATAAACGGTTAATGATGCAGCTTCAGTCCCATGGTATTGCAGGTAGCATCTTAAAATGGATAGAGTTGTGGCTTTCAGATAGACAGCAAAGAGTGATGCTAAATGGTACAAAGTCATCATGGCAAAATGTTCTTAGTGGAGTCCCCCAGGGGTCAGTACTAGGGCCATTACTGTTCATTATATTTGTAAATAACATTGAAAGTGGCCTAAGCAGTAAAGTTTTGAAATTTTCGGATGATTTGAAGGTCTTTAGAGCAATAATAGGTCAGGATGAGCATATCTCGCTGCAAAAAGACTTAGACGAACTTGTGAAGTGGTCCGAAGAATGGTAAATGAAATTTAACTTTGATAAGTGCAAAATCATGCATGTAGGTAAGCAGCATATGAAGGCTCCATACTTGATGGGTGGCCAAGTGCTATCAGTGACTCAACAGGAGAAGGATTTAGGTGTTATTCTAAACACAAAACTGGGGGCATCAGAACAGACCAAGGAAGCCAGGAAGAAGGAACTGAGAATGCTCGGGGCAATAAATAGGAATGTATCATACAGAAGCGAGGAAGTGATCAGGAAGCTTTACTGTGCATACGTCATGCCACATTTGGAATACTGTATCCAAGCTTGGTATCCTAGCTATGAAAAAGATTGTTGGCTTTTAGAGAGAGTACAAAAGAGGGCTACAAAAATGGTTAATGGCACAAGCAACCTGGCATATGAGGAAAGATTGAAGAAATTGAATATGTTTTCACTAAGATGTAGAAGGCTGAGAGGAGATCTCATCAAGGTCTTTAAATTTGTCCATGGTCTGGAGAGGGGATATCTTGGGGAAATGTTTGAATTGAACAGAAATGATGCAATTAGAGGTCATACATTCAAAATTAAAGTTAACGACAGCAGAACAAGGTTAAAGCAGACTTTCTTCACCAACAGGGTAGTGGAACACTGGAACCACCTGCCAGCAAGCATCGTCAGTAGCAGCACATTGAACATCTTTAAAAACAGCATAGACAATCATTATAAGAACAGAGGGCTTGCTTTTCAGTATTACAGGGAGGGCTGATTGACAGATTTGGTGGGCAACTGGTTCAGTGTACAGAGTGCAACTATGAAGGGCCCTTGTGGCTCATAGTTGCACTTATCTTTTATGTCTTTATGTCTTTATGCATGCAAGTTTGACAATAACGGGAAATTGAGAATATAATTAATTCTGTGCAAGCTCCATATGAATGTGGTTTTGCCATTGATGATGTATACAAACATCAGTATGACAATACAATTGTTGTTTAGTGGCTTAGCAAATTTTTAAAGGCAATCTGGTTTAAAATGCATCAGTATCCGCTAATCTCAACATTTTATGACGCAAGCTGTACTTTGACAGTGGAGGGAAATCCAGTTATTTTGTGGTTGTTTTTTTCACACAATTTAAAATTTTCCAGCAAAAGGTGGAGAGTCAGTCCACTATCTAAATCTGATCTGTTTTTTACAGCACAAAATACGCTGGTTAGCAACAACTAGGTTAGGCGTCGGACGCAATGTTAATGCGGACATCAGGGGGATCCCAGTAAAGAAAGAAAACAGGTAGGTTCCCGATGTCATCCATGAGCTCTGAAACATACGCCCGCGAAAAGCGCACTCGGATGCTCACTAGTGTGTTCGCGAAGAATATAGTTGCAATATATGCGACTTCGTCTCCATAAGATATGCGAAATGCATTTATTCTGTTTATCAGCATAAAAACAGCGTAGGTTATTGGGGGGGGGGGGAATCAACATCGGGGCCAAGATCAACATTGGTGGGGCCATGGCCAAAAAGGATACAAATCGACGCCCCTGTCCTGTGGTCCTATTCGTGTCCCTCGCATCTGTATGAATACTCCTACGTCTGCCGTTTGTTCCCACTGTCCGACATTTTACGCCTCTTTATATTTGCCCCCGGAACAGTATAACTACTATCATGTTGTACTACTTGCGTGGCTCTTGAACCAAATTCAAATTTCACTTCGCAAGGAACAGTAGCATTCGGTGTAAGAGGTCAGTACGTGCGCAATATCACCGAAGCAACTGACGCGCCCAAAATATCAACACGCAACTATGCACGCGAGACGACAGTTTACAATACATCTTATACTTGGCCTGACCTTACGTTATTGACCTTGTCATATATTTCAAAGGAGAATGTCTACATCATTCTGATATCATCTTCTGCATGAACAGATTTCCTCTTACTACGATAAGAAGATATAATTTGATCCGACCTCAGCTTAGTACCCTTGACCTTAATTAAAATGTCCGGAAAGCAGACTTGTTTGCATGATTTGACGAAAGAACAGCATGCTCTGAGGTTGGTGTCGCTACGCTGCACCTGCTGCAATTGACGGTATTTTGGATATTTTAGAATATGTATTATTCTCCTTGATCTGTCCCAAGCCAATTTGAAAGGGAAGAAGAAATAAGATTGGCCAATAAGATCAAGAAGAGAAATACGGTGGGTTCCAAGCACCACCAGAGGTATAAAGAACTCCGCACGGGACCTTTCTTCTGGGAGGGAAAGGATTACAAGCACTAACAGGGTTGCAACAACAATGCTGACACACGGGGGCGGGGATCGTAATTACGTCGATTTGAAAACTGTTTTGATTTCTGCCAGTGTTTCCACTTCCAGAAGTTTTAAACATATTTATTTCCGACTCTAACAAACAAACCATTCCATCGGACATGTCCATTTCAAAACCATCGGATGGCCGTTTTGGGAATCTCCTGGGATGACCTGTTCGGACTCCTTGGCGGGTACTCGATAGGCCTGTACCTAGTGTGTCCTATTCTTGGTCTTCGATGCGCCATGATGTACGGACGGAGTTTTCAGACTGTTGTAAAATAAGCAAATAGAACGATTGCGCTGATTGATGCCTATGCATTTATGTTTGTTTGATGTCGTGTGTGACGACTGACTAGACTCGGTGATCACGATGACTGCATCAATGCACATGATTAATCGGAAGACATTGCTTTCAATGTCTGCTTTTGTGGAAGCTGTGTCCCTGCCCCGACCCTGAACTCGTCCAACCACAACTTTGGCTTCGTCCCTCCCTAATGTTAGGCACCAAAGAAATACTCTCGCCCATCGTCTTCACAGTTCAGGTCTGGCGTGATAGTTTAGGTCTGCTGTCTGCTCCGATATTCCATCAAGGCCGGTGTGTTTTAGCCTGCATCTGATTGCTGAGAAAAAAAATTTACATTTAAGCCGGTGTGTGCTTCATGGTGTGTGGGGTGAGGGGGCGAGGAGGGCGACGGTGACGGAGACAGTGACGGTGACGGTGACGGTGACGGTGACGGTGACGGTGACGGTGACGGTGACGGTGACGGTGACGGTGACGGTGACGGTGACGGTGACGGTGACGGTGACGGTGACGGTGACGGTGACGGTGACGGTGACGGTGACGGTGACGGTGACGGTGACGGTGACGATAGATCCGAGCACATTGTATGACACTGCAGTCGCGTGCTATTACACGGAATTGTTATGTTGACACGCACTGTGCACGGCTCTTTTAATTATGTGACTTCACCAGCTACCGGATGGTTTTCTCCATTCGTGGGTATGCTGAATACACATAAACATACGCATCGCCGAATACATACTCCGAATTTCTGAGATCGGAAAATATAGTGGGCGAAATCCGATGATGTTTTGGTTGGGTTGTGACGGGGGGTGTCTAGTGCATTGGCACTTCCACCTTCCCCAATGTTTAAAAAAGTATATATCCCTGTTTCCCCTTGTTGATTCATGTGTTATTTGCAATAAGAAATTGTCATCATAACAAGCCATGACACATCCTCCTGACTTGCTTAGACATCCATTTTTTATCCCATTCTTGTTATGTTGAAGCCCCCAACAATGCATTTTTTCATATTCTGTCCTATTTATCTTTTCCGGCAACAACCTGTCAGTGTTTTTATTCTGGTCAGCAGGTCTATAAAATTCCCCAATCATAAATCTTGTTCCATTCTTCGTGATGATATTCAACCACAAAGATTCTACTCCTTCATTATGTATCCTGCCATATACGGAATGGCATTTCGTTACTTGCCTCACATACACAAGCATCCCACCTCCTACCCTTGCCTTCCATTGATGAGCATGCAGGCTGTAGCCGGTTAATTCATTAACTTCTTGAAAGTTTTCTTTAAAAATTATTTCATTAACCTATGCTTCAGTTATGCATACCAAATCTAGCTTTTTCGTGCAACACATATGCATGCAGTTACCAAATTTTGTCCCTAACACTTCTGGTATCCGCATAAAAACACGATAAACTATTTCTTTCCTTGCTTGCCATGCTTCTCTCTTTATCAGCTATGCCCTCCGTGGCCTGCCTAGTTTCCTCTCTTTCCTACTCGGAACCTCCTCATCCTTATTGTTCAGCAACCCCTCCCCTCTTCCTGCTAAAATTACCGCCACTGAGATTGTCATGAAATTAAAATATCGGTGCGAAGATGCGAAGCGAATTTTAGGACATGTTGCCAAATTCCACACCTCTTTGGCAAAGGGTTAGAGGACGGAGGGCGAAAAATACCATAGACAGATAATTATCTTTCTCCCCTACCGGACTGGCGGTATTAGGGTTTCGTTTACGTCGGCCTCCATCGGCTTGGTGGTTTCTAGAAAATTTCCCCAACCAACAAAAGAGAAAACGAAGAGAGAACAGTCCTGCTGGAACCAGGCTTGCCATCATTCCCTACATGTTCATCAGCTGCCACTCAGCTCAGTTCAGCATATAGGACCTAAGTCCACGACTCCTCTGCTTTCGGGCTATCGAAGCAGAGCACTGACTAGCGCTCACCAGATAATCTGAGAGTGCCCTCAGGGCCTCTGAGCGGGTGGCGGGAACCGGTTCCGTCCGATGATAGCAAATCGTACATTTGTTCTGTATTCATGGCGTCGCCGACAGCGCAGCCGCCAGTATTTGTTATCCAGCTGGCGTGCGGTGGCGGACCGTGCTTCAGGTCGGAGCGACCGTCGGGTAGTGGCTCGGACTGAGTGACACTTGGACGGTGGTTCAGGCTGCAGTGACACTTGGACGGTGTTTCTGGCTGGTGAGACGGCCCAGCAGTGTTGAGGACTGTGTACTGTGGAGGCCACCTTGTCGCCGAAGCTCGCTTTCCAGAGCCGGCAAGGCGGGCCCCGCCATGATGAACTGACTTGACTTGATCTAGGAAAGTCTGACAGCGACCTGACTTGCCCTGACATTGGCCAGATTTCGTCTGAGTTGACATGGACGGTCCCTTCCTTGGCCGGTCTTGAAGAGGTCAAAGACGAGTTGCGTGATTGCCACTGGTGGATGCTCGAGGAGAGCTAAAACTCGCAAAACTCGAGATCGGAAAGACCTCCAAAAGCCACCGGATAGTCTCAGCACATCTATGTTTCTCTGCAGCAGGCCTGTCAAGTCGTATTAAACAGGCTATGCTTGGCTGTGACGGAAGGTCGCATCAAGTCGTCGAGGAGGCTGACGGCGCTCTGCAATAGCTTCAACTGTCCCCCGACAGCCACAAGAGATCACACTCAGTGATTGGAGCTTCCTCAGCGTGATGTCAGCACCGCTTCATCCACTGACTTCGCATGAGCCTGAAATGTCCTGCGCCTCATGAGGAGGTAGTCGGCGCCTTCGAACAGCAGCGGCGATCTCCTTCGCATCGGCACTAAGCCGATGGCAAGCTACCGTGGTTGGCCGGCGGCGCGGACTGTGGCGGAGGCCATGCGGCACGTGTGATTGGGCTCAGCTCAGCAGATCCAGTCCTGACGTCACCGAAGATACACACCATGGCGTCACCGAAGATACACACCATGGCGTCACCGGCAAAGGACCGAGGACCGACCGAGCCGGCAGCTCAGATAGAGTCTTGTCATGTGGACCAGACAGACCGGCCCACCGAGCAGGCAGCTGGGACAGTGTCCGGTCATGTGGACCAGACAGACCGGTCCACCGAGCAGGCAGCTGGGACAGTGTCCGGTCATGTGGACCAGACAGACCGGTCCACCGAGCCGGACGGCCGTTTCGAGAAGATTCTGGAGCTGTGCTGCAGCACGGGCCGGTGGCAGGCGCTGCTGACCGGCTTAGTCTCCATCATGTATCTGCTGTTTCCCGCTCTGACGCTGTCCATGGTGTTCGTCGGCGCCACGCCCGACTTCCGGTGCGCCGACGGCTTCGACGAGAGCGTGACTTTCGCGGACCTGCCGGCGAGCGCGCCTCGATGCCACGCGGCCAACTCGACTGCGGCCTGCACGCGCTGGGCGTTCGACCGGTCCGTCTACACGTCCACCGTGGTGACGGAGTGGCGGCTGGTGTGCGACAGGAAGCCGCTGCTGTCCATGCTGCAGTCGTGGCTGATGATGGGCGGCATGGTCAGCTCGGTGGTGGCGGGCCAGCTGGGGGACAGGTTCGGCCGGCGGCCCGTCCTCCTGCCGTCTATGGTGCTGCTGGTGGCCGCCATGTTCGCCTCCGCATTCGCGCGGAGCTACACGTTGTTTGCGGCGACGCGCTTTCTGATGGGCGCCGGCATGGACGGCATGGTCAGCGGCCAGCACATGATAGTGATGGAGGTGGTGAGCACGCGGTGGCGCGCTTTCGTCGGCGTCGTCTCCATCTTGCCGTTCCCCGTGGGCACCGCCTCGGTGGCGGTCGCCTCGTATTTCATCCGGGACGGTCAGATGTTGCGGCTGACGTACGCATTGCCCTTCCTCTTGCTGCTGCTCAACATCTGGCTGATGCCCGAGTCGCCCCGCTGGCTGGTGCACCACGGCAGGTTCGACGAGGCGTACGCTGTGCTACGTCTCGCCGCACTCTGGAACGGCAGGACGATGCCCCCTGAAGAGGAGGTGCGTCACCTGATGACCACAGCACAGAGCGACATGCTGGCGCGTGAGGCAAAGCTGAAGAACACCAGCGCTGTACAGCACCTGATGCAGCTGGTCCGCACCCCGGTGATGCGCCGATACACACTGGCCTTCTCCGTCGTCTGCTTCATTACAACCGGCGCGTTCTACGGCATCTCGTTCGACATGACACAGCTGAGCAGCAGCCCGCACCTGGCTGGAGTCCTGCACGGCGTGACCAGCATCCCCTCCTACTTCGTCTCGCCGCTGCTGAACCGGCTGGGCCGGCGGCCGTCGATGGTGCTGTTCTTTGTCGGCTCGGCCGCCTGCATGCTGCTCGTGCTGGTCAGCGCCAACGCGACGCTGTGGCTGGTGCTGGGGCTGGTGGCCAAGCTGGGTGTGGGTGCCGCGTTCGCCTCCCTCTTCATGTACATCACCGAGTGTTTTCCCACGCAGGTGCGCGGCCAGGCATTTGGGGTGGCGCAGGCGGCCACCCGGCTGGGCGCTGCCCTGTCGCCGTTCGTGGTCGACCTGGTGAGCGAGCTGCACCCGGCGGCCCCGTCGGCCGTGTTCGGCGCCTTCCTGCTGGCGGCCGCCGCCGCGTGCCTCCTGCTGCCCGAGACGTTAGGTCAGCCCATGCCCGAGAGCGTCACCGAGGTGGAGGCGGCCGCCGGCCGCGGGCGGACCTCTACCGGTGGCGGGGGCACCGGTGGAGCGATGGGAGATGACGGCGGCGACGGCAGCCACGTCAACGCTACGTACATCGCAGGGGATTAGGCTCAGGAGAATGACACATAGTACAGTAATTGCAGAAGCGACGGGAGAGGGGGCAAGTCTGGGAACGATGATCGTAGCAGTTTTGTGCAGCAAAGTACGCGGGTTTAAGGGCAGACGGCTGATGGGATACGAAGTGCAGAAAAACGTAGAGGAACTAGGTTGTTCAAATATGATTGAATTCATAGGGAAAGCAAGAAAGAACTAGGTTTCACGGCGTCATATACCATATTAGCCGCCACGATAGTTCAGTTGGTTAGAGCGCTGACCTGCACTGGTCTGTCCTGTCCTGGCAACATAGGGTACGAGTCGCTTCACGCGCTCGCTTTTAGCCCCATGGGAGGTCAGTTGGCAACTGGCCAGATAAGGCCGGAGAGGCGAACTATGGGATGGCCGTGTCAATGCATTGGCGTAACGCTCAACTCTTGAGGTCAACATTCTGTCGCTAAACTGGAATGCATGAATCTGGTGATGGCGCCAGTGTTCACGCAACAGGCTCCGCTGAGTAGATTATACAAAACTGGACTATAGCTGCGGCCGCGGCACGAGCTGATGTTGATTTTAATTAAACTAGAAGCCGACCATTTTATGAAAAGCTCATGCAGGGTATTTTCGCAGCAGACGTAGAATATTGTATTCCGCGTGATGTCATGTAGAATAACTTTTTCAGTGAATTCGCAGCAAGTCAGTCTCTTTGTTTGCAATCTAAGGCCAATTTCACTAAAATTAACTTGTCTTGCAACAACCGCAAATGCTGAGAACAGTCATGATTGGCATCGTGCATCATGCTTACCTACAAAAACATTACAAGCGAACCCGAGCCCAAATCCAGGTGAGATCCGAACCCCAGGAGTGGCGGCGCCCGTGGATGGCACAGCACCTCTGACCATCAATCTGTGTGGTTTCAGTGCGTGTTTCATTGTGCACTAGGGTGTGTCACGAAGGACCTTTTTTTGGAAATTGCACTTTGCTTAGTGAAATTGTCGTGCAGATCACCTAAAAAAAACCTGTGGTCGAAACCAAATCGAAATCAAACAATAAACAAAATACGCGACAGGCCGATAAAGAAACAAATTTGCCGGGCGCCCGGCGTTGAAGTCTCCAGTGATGGCGCTCAGTTGCGATTGGCATCTAACACCACGCGTCCGGCCACCGTCGGAGCGCCGCCGCGGCGCTGTGACGAAAAAGGCGGCAGTCGGTCCTGTGGATGACTGACGAATGGATTCTGGTGATGAAGCTCATTAATAAAACTCAATGAAAATGTTTAGTGGGGTAAAAGGCTTTTGATAAGCACTAGTCGCTTAATAAGTTGCCTGGATATCTGACGCATGAAAGAAAGGTTCACTTTACGTCGCTTGTTCGTTCCATTTTCAATCAGTAGATCTATCGGCGTATAATGCCGATGAATTCGCGCCGCCAGTGTCAGCCACCTGGAGTGGTTTAGTGGACCGATCTTCATTTTCGCAGTTCTATCTGAGATATGTACAGTCTGGACACTACGCGCCAGACTGTACATAATAAGCCTGGTCTGAACTTAGGTCACTGAGAATCTCCTGCGTCATTTCTGAAACATTTCCGCCATCGATTGGCTCAAAATCGACCACTGGCAAGGTTTCTACTGCGCCTGCAGCAGCCCGGCCAATCAGCCCACTAAACGACTTAGGTCCTGTTGTGACTCCATCTAACTGGACAAATACTGCACGAAGATTAAGTTCATTTGCATGAAGTTGGCACACAAACCAGTGGACGGGGCGTTTTTGTCCGAGCTCAAACAAACGGATAACACCACCTTTTTGGCCAGTATTAACTCTCGTGCTGTCACAGCCAAGCACAGAAACATCCGCACCAAACTCATATGCCACGGCGTTCAGGTCCTGAAAAATGTCCGCCGCTTTCCCAGCCTGTGGGGTAAAATGTCCTAAATATGCACTGTCTGGCTCGGATACAACCACAATGTGCTCTTCCATCTTCTTTGAACTGGCTGTCATAAGCGTGTCGTCTTTTCTACCGTCGAAGTAGAGACCAGATACACGACCTGCATGATCCTCATGGCTCTGGGCTACTACCTCTCTTCTAATCCGATCCCTTGCTCGCCATACTTTTTTGCTATCCACTATGCAGTCCATATCGTCAGAAGTGATCCCACCAATGTCCACTTGGAAACCGTTTATGATCGCAGCACACGCACGATTAGACACTCCGTACCGATCTGCTGCTAGAGCCGTATTTAGCAGTTCGTCTGTGTTACTGTTCACCATATACTCTGACTCATTGACTACAGATGTGAGCGATGATGAATCTGTGGCGGAATCTTGGTCTGAATAGAATCTAGCTGGGCCATTCCAGAAGGTCCCGGTTGTGGTGATGTGACTCTCTCGACGGTCAGACGCCTTCTTTCGTCCATGGCGCGTCGACGAGTGGTTTCACGGATATCTGCGGTGCCGATTTGCATTTGGCGAGGTCCTCTCTGGTCTTGGACAAAGGGAAACTCCATTCGTGGCACTTTGTCGGCCATCGGACATTTACAGCTATCGATATCAGCACATTTTCGCGATATCGCGATATCACATTTCAGCACATCGATATCAGATATCAGCACGGCTCGTGTCGCCGTCGTTAATAGGTTGTCCCTACTGCTGATAATCCCAGTTTCCCTTGAAACTTGAGTAACGAAAAGGAACAGGAGACTTGGATTGACTAATAAAACAGGGATGTATGGCATGCGAGGCTATTTTGTGTCGTTAGTGCGTACGCAATTTATTCGAATGATGATTCATAGCACTGTGAAAGGTGGAGCACAGACAAAGGAAAGTGGAGCGATCAGTCCTTCGGTGAAGTTTAATCTTTACAATCAGATATATCCCGGCTCCCGTGATCTGTTTTTGAATTACCAGAATCCATTCATAAGTCATCCACAGCACCGACTACTGCCTTTTTCGTCACAGCGCCGCGGCGGCGCTTTGACGGCGGCCGACGCGTGGTGTTAGATGCCAATCGCAACGGAGCGCCATCACTGGAGACTTCAACGCCGGGCGCCCGGCAAATTTGTTTCTTTATCGGCCTGTCGCATATTTTGTTTATTGTTTGATTTAGATTTGGTTTCGACCACAGGTTTTTTTTTAGGTGATCTGCACGATAATTTCACTAAGCATAAGAAAAACCTTTCAGGCGACACACCCTATTGTGCACAGCTTGTGCACCATGCACGTAGACGACGGTGTCTGGCTGGCAGAAGGCGGAGATGTGGTGCAGGCCATCCAGGATCCAGCGGCCATGGCACCCCGGAAGTCGCAGTGCCAGTGGCCATGGCACCCCCGGAAGCCGCAGTGCCAGCGGCCATGGCACCCCCGGAAGTCGCAGTGCCAGCCCATGGAGGCGCTGCCGAGGCCGCCCAACGCAGGACCGGGAACGCCGGCGGCAACAAATGATCGGCAATTTTGCCGACCAGCAGTAGCCGGTTGTTCCTGGTTGGTCGGCTGGCTTTAGATGATTGTTGGTTGTTTTAGTTTGTTGATTTGGCAGTTGTTGATTGTTCAAATGATGTTTGGACCATTCTTATGAAACACGCCAAGAAATATAACGTGGCATCAAACCTGCCCTGGATCAAGGCAAGCGCACACACGGAGACGTATCATGACCTCTACAGGTCGTAACCTCCACAGCTTACAACCTCTACAAATTCAACACATCGCAGCGGTCGTAACCTACACAGGTCATAACCTCCACAAGTCCGCAGCGTTCATAACCTCCACAGGTCATAACCTCCACAACTCCGTAGCGGTCATAACCTCCATAGGTCATAACCTCCACAAGTCTGCAGCGTTCACAACCTCCACAGGTCATAACCTCCACAGGTCATAACCTCCACAACTCCCAAGCTGTCATAACCTCCACGGATTCAAGAACTACATAATTATATAGAAGCATCATTTTAGATAGCTTTCTCTAGGTAGCAGCACGGTCTAGGTATTATAGCAACGGATATTGAATGAATGTCATGCGATTGAACGTTGAAGCATATATAACAATATTTCTCACTAGATGGCGGGATGTGTCGTTGAATACGCTTTTGCTATGTGCGCGCATTGTTGGCTCTTCAGACGTCGGGAATCGGCTGTCGCCCCGTGGCAAGCTGATATGCGGCGCAGTGGCGGATCCAGGGCACGAACACCCTGCTCAGACATGTTTGTATCAGATTTCATGGCTACCGAAAATGTTGAATACATGGTGATTCTCGCGCAATATTTGCATTTTCCGCCTCGAATATGCTGGCTAGTCATACCCTGGTGACGCCATTGATCAGCTGTCTGGGGAGGGAACGCAGAAAGCGCATCGCCTGTGGCGCGAAAGTGCACGGTTCGCGTCGCGAAACTGTCACGGTGTCGCTGATGAAAAGTTAGGGAAGCCTAAGTGGGTGATTAGGAGTTGACGGCATTTTGGCCCGAAGTGGGTGATTCGGAGTTTGGTGTATGGTTTGGAAAATCGCTGACCGACTATTTTTTGGTGAATATGGCACCAGGGGTCATGGGCCACTTAGGAATTTTGACAGCTTTTGAATTTTTTCCATTTTTTCTTTCCAAAAGTTTGATTTTTGCTGAATCGGTGAAGTAGGGTTATTTGACGGTATTTTCTGACACTCTGAGTGACTGCGATGCCCATTATAATACCATAGGCATGAAATTCCAGCCGATGATTTGGAGTTCGCTTCTCGGAAACAAAATTTAGAGTGTACTGGACGAATGTAGATCACTCAAAATGACATATTTTCTTCATTTTTGATTATGCGATGCACAGCTCCGTGGCAACACCTTTTGTCTAAATGGAAACTCCATCTTGAGTACAAGCCTATCCGCTGTAGTGTATCCGCTATAATTGTATGTTTCTGTGGGTGTTTTGCTTTAAAATCTGCTGGCGGCCGAATGTTTGCTGGACCAGAATTTCCTCAGCCGAAACATTTTTCTTTCGATTAGAATCCGATGGTCGCTGATAAAAATGTGCATTAACCTGCGAGAATTGGTCACCCATAGTTCATTTTAGCCTCATGCCTCTTGCGCACCCGAGTTGCATTACGAGTTGGCCCTCTTTTACTTACAGTGTTGGAATCTCTTTATGTCGCGACAGCGCTTGCTGGACGAAGTAACTTCTTTTCGTAGGTCAGCGACCACCAGGTTAGACCACCGTTCCAAACCCTCAAGAAAATAATTACTCATGCATTACTCATCATGTACGATTGTATTTGCGTACATATAAAGCACCTCGGATTAATCAGTTAAACAGTGGTAAAGTTCTACAGAGTGCAGCCACACTGTATATCTTGTTAAACTTTATGCGATGAAGTGAAAAACTCCGGGCTACATGAATTTGGCAGGAATTACCACCATATGGAAAACGGTCGGTACCGGAACATATGGAAACATGATCGGTATGCGTTGTATCGCAGTGTGTGCAAGTTTTGTAGCAGCCGGCATGTGTTCGCAGAATTTATTTCGTTTCAACCGACCTCTGGCGATTCCATTCCCGTTTCAAAAAATCACACGTCCGATGCGCAGTCACTTATGCGAAAAATGCAGCAGACTTCCTAAATCTGTTGCTTCGAATTTGTGTCCAACGACTTCCGAATGGCCATAGAATACTCCTGAATGCAATGATAAGAAAATACATATTCACTAAATCATTGAAATAGATCTCAATCCCCCAAAAAGATGACGGTATGCATAATCGTGATATGCCATACCATTGGTTAACATGACCTCCCAGCATGCTATGAAACAGGTCTGTCTAGGCCCAATGCGCCCTCATGTATTATCCATCCCCTACGTGTGACATAAATTGTCCGCTAAGCTTTAGATTGTGATATCTTGCAAACGTAATAGAACCGGGCCCTCTGGATCGGCCAATCGAGCTAAAAACTCCATGACGTGCAACAGTGCATGACCAGATTCTCATTTTTGGAAAGCTGTATGTCTTCAGCTTCATGTTTTCACACCCAGAAACAGAGATCACGGACCCAGCAGACAGCATTGATTTCCAAGCATCCCACCACTCCTGGGATCTCCGCCAATGCACGGAACTGCACATTGCATACTGATGAATGCACGGAACAGTCGGGAGGGACGGAGTAAGAGCAGGGGAAAGCTACTCTGTAGACGCCTCTGGGTACAGCAACAGAGATTGGATACCATCGACTACTTTAGCAGTTCTTTGCTAACGCCGCTGCCATAGAACGTCTTGTATGCAAGGGATTCGAAAACTGTTTTCTGAGCGCGAGATAGGCTGTGTTATGCAAGCCATGGTTTTATGTTGTTAACTGTAAAGAGCATGCCTGGGAAATCTATCGTCCCTCTTCTCCCAAAACAACTTTAGACTTCCCAATCATAGACAGGCCTAGGAAAAGGAAAAGATGAGACATTCGCCCCACACCCCCAAGTTGTGACGGCCAATAAAGCGTAATATTATGATGGTGGCATGCCGGTATCATGTTTATGGCACAGGAATGATTGTGTCTGATCCCGTATTGGTAGGGATTTGTCACCTCTTCCCTATGGCGTGTTTGTTTTTGTTGTTGTTTCGACACTCATGTTCCCAAGCACCGAGTGTTGTACATGCACTGCGAGTTACCTGATGATCCCGGAAGGTGCGCCCGGGCAAATCAGTTTGTGTGAATGTGTGCATTTCATTGGCTTTGCTTACTTTTACGTATACGCATGCCAATTGTGCGCATACTCAAGTCTACGCAAGCACGAAAGCACACATGCGCAAATGTACGTGAGCACAAATGCTTGCAGGCCAAAGATGCGCATATGAAAATAGGTCAGTGCAAATGTACATGAATATGCGGAGATGTGCATACACAGATGCAAGGGAACTTGCCCATGTTTGCATGCACAAGCGTACTACGGAGTAGCTACACGTAAGCAACCGTACGTTAGATCACAGGCGTGCTCAGAATATTGTTAAAATGTAGTTGTATTAAGAAGACCAGAGGTGTCTGTGCATTTGGTACATTTACTAAAGTGTGGCTCGTTTAGGCCTGAATCTATCGGGTGGATTTCCCCCATCCATCCCCTCCGTCTGGAAATATATTGGACACATGCCGAAACTGGACAGTTTTTTTCATAGGACGACAAATGCGATGCTGCGCTGTTTCAGGTAGAAATTATAATTACCGCGGTCCCTGCAAACTGAGTAACTGATTTTATTACTTGGCTTACGTGTTCTCCTAGCTGCATGCTGCATGCGAGCAGTATGATTTCAAAGTTAAAAACCATACATTTGACATATCGCTCAACACCTTGCATTATACATATGTGTATCGACCTTAAACCAGTCAACCACGTCGGCCATTGAATAAGCCAGACCATCCGCTGGTGTCAGTTCCCAGCAGCCCAGTCCCAAGCCCACGTGGGAAAACCGCGCATCAGCTACCCGTACCCATCCCCGACGACCGCAAGATATAGTGCCTCACCCTCGCCGTATCCAGTGACATGTGCACATTGCCAGTGGCGTCTTCAGCTTGATCTCCAAGGACGCCTCCCCTCCACATGACAGTGACAGGGAAAAGATGATGCGCCAACAGCGCAGCAGCATACAGATCTCAAGATACTGTACACGTTGACAAAATGATGAATATTTGAACAGTCGTCCGCCACTGCAGTCGTCAGATTCCAAGCCTGCGTGGCCGGGCGCTCGACGTCGCAGCCCGGCTCGGCTTTCCCGGAAGAGGCGAGCTGGCCGCGATCTGAACGCACTGCTGCGTCTAAAGCAGAGCTGATCCAGAAACGGCTAACTAATGGCGATATTAAAATTTCCAATGGAGCACTGAATCAGCATCAAGTAAATGAGAGTACTCCATATCAGCTCACAATTACCTCTGGTATTTTCCTCCACAATTAACAAACATAGGGATGTCATTTGTCAAGGTATTACTGAAGAAAAAAAAACATTGGGTGGTCATGAATACTGCGGAGTATCGAGGAGGGACGCTCTGACTTACATATGTCTCCTGATAGATCTAGAGAACCAGTGGATAAGCAGCCAGATTTTGTGCCGTCGCAACAGTCTAGATGACAGCCGTGATCCAGCTCTGCTGTTAACGAACCGATAGGTGACTGAGCCACAGCCGAGCTCGGCACCTAGTAATCTGCAGCGTGAGTGCGAATGTGTGTGTGTATGTGTATGGCTATGTATGTATGTATGTATGTATGGATGTATGCATGTATGTATGTATGTATGTGCGTATGTGTGTGTGTGTGTATTTGTGTGTGTGTGTGTGTGTGTGTGTGTGTGTGTGTGTGTGTGTGTGTGTGTGTGTGCGTGTGTGTGTGTGTGTGTGTGTGTGTGTGTGGGTGTGTGGGTGTGGGTGTGTGTGTATGTGTGTGTGTTTGTGTGTTTGTGTGTTGTGGCAGGAGATGACTTGATCACTAGAAGTCAATAGATATCCGCTCTTCGGCGAGGGGTGACGTCGCGAAACACGAATCCATGGGACGGGTCCCGGGCGTCCGGCGCTGAAACGCCTGCGAATCCTACAAAATTATCATTAATTTAACGTCGGCGAACACGAGGCACAAGAACAACTGAATGCGCAGCATATGCCTAACCAATATATCAATATCTAAATACAGGTGCATCCCTTCATCTACAGATATGTATACATATAAATATATATATATATATATATATAAATTTATATATATATATATATATATATATACAGTGATATCTATATCCATATATTCCTCTCTCACTCCCTTCTCCATCACTCTTTTCATCTCTTGATCTCTGTATCTCTGCATCTTT
The DNA here is from genome assembly GCA_034440575.1 of Imbricaverruca yamaguchii. NCBI lineage: Eukaryota > Metazoa > Arthropoda > Thecostraca > Neoverrucidae > Imbricaverruca > Imbricaverruca yamaguchii. Next base: position 47,555 of record JAOTOL010000663.1, on the reverse strand, counting down.
GCGTATCTGCATCCTCGGATCTCTGTACCTCTGCATCTCTTTTTTTCTCTCTCTCTCTCTCTCCATCTCTCTCTCTCTCTTCTCTCTCTCTCTCTCTCTCTCTCTCTCTCTCTCTCTCTCTCTCTCTCTCTCTCTCTCTCTCTCTCTCTCTCTCTCCTCAATCTTGCTATTCGGGGCAACATCGTAACTAGGGACTGTCTAAAGTAGAAGAGCGGCTATCAGAAGTCGAAGAAGTCGTAGGTTATAGAGGGTTCATCTAAGGTCAGAGTGACGATCTAGAGGTGCCATCGGATGTAAATGAGCCGACTTCATTTGAAATTTTCGTAGCTGAAAACGGTCACCCAGAGGTACCATCGAACGAACTATAAAACATCATGTGAACCTCAGCACATCTCCGCATGATATCACCCTGAAACCAATGGACCGCACGCTACTAAGTATGACTAACCTTGGGTGTAGCCCATCGAATACTTATTTCCATAATGTATTATTGTAGCATAGATACAATAATGAAGTCTACACCTTACTACATCAACTTCAAGTGCGTGAATGCCACAAAATTGCGTCAAAGAACCCAAAAAGGCGTCGGGCCCGGAAGGAAGTGCGTTGGAGCACGGGAAAAGATGCACCGGGAGTTCGAAGAATCGCACCGGGGCTCACAAATATCGCGCAGGAAGTTTACAAAAATGGAAGTCGACCCAATAAATCACGAAGGGAGTATATCGTGTTCATCCGAGCACCGGACAATTTAGAAGAGGCCACGAAAGAAGATTATCCTGAGGGCCCTTCGACTCTGAAGGGTGCCATCGGCTGAAAGAAAAAAAACTCATTGAGTAGCCGCAGTGGAATGCTAAAGAGTAAAATTTCCCTCCGTCCTAACGAGGCGGGCTCCCAAGAACCCAAGAATCGCGCCGGGTCCACAAAAAGGGTTCTAGGGCAAGATACATCCGCGTCGGGCCCCAATAATTAGGGTTTATAAATAAATACAGCGGACACCAAAAAATACTTGCTTCGGGCTCTAAAATTTGCGCCGGGGAACACTAAAATTAGTATGGGCCTGGGGTCAGATTAGCACAACGCGACATGTGAACTGGCGCTAGCACCCCCCACCCCCAAATGTCGCGCATGGGACACAAAATTCCCGTCGGTAGTCGCGTAAGTTCTGGTCGAGGCATCAATAATTCCCTCGGGGCTCACAAAAATTGGCGTTGATGTTCCCAAATAAGCACAGCGTGGTCCCAAAGTCGCATCGCAACCCGACAAGAATCAAACCAGAACCCTACAAAATAAACGGAGGTTCCGAAAAATAAATGTTCCAACCAAAAAAAATAACCCCTTAGTCAAAACATACCACGAGATGCCTTAACAAATCGCATACGGCACCGAAAAACATTCCGGAGCTCGACAAATCACGGCGGTACACAAAAATACAGAAATGTCGCCGAAGGCCCGAAAAATAAGGCCTTGGCTGGGACTTTACGTAATTCAAAATAAGTCACCAAAAACTGTCAAGCCGAGTAAACGGACGTCGGATTCTACCGGAAGTTGAAGAAATTTTGTTCGAACAGGAAGTGCGATTGAAACTAATGGTTTCAATCGCACCAGGAAGACAAACCTATCATTACAAAAGAATCCATCAGTCGTGAAAAGAGTTCCATGTCCCGCGAGAAGGGTGAATTTGAAAGTACTTATGCTGTGGTGATGATTCTTTTTCAATATTGCATGTTGTTGTTAGCCACAGGCCAGCCCAGGAGCCTGCCTCATCCCTTTAGCGGTCCCCATCTTAGCGGTAAAAATTGTGTGTTCAGTATTAAAATATCGGGGATATCTATTCAAAAGCGCTCAATCGAAGACAGCGTAGGGTGTGGGGTGCGAGGTGTTGCGTATGGCTAACCCCATTATCCCCATTACCCCATTAATATAAGGCTCTTTTAAAACTAAATTTTCAATTTTAGTCTGAAATCTTCCTCCACATCCTCAGGCATTGGGACACCTGTGTCTCTGGGTTTTTTTTCGACAGTCTACAGATCACTGCACTCTCTCGGCTGACCCGTGGCAACCGTGACCCACACACAGTCCCGTAACGATGAGTGGATGGTGACCGTGACCCACACACAGCCCCGTAACGATGAGTGGATGGTGACCGTGACCCACACACAGCCCCGTAACGATGAGTGGATGGTGACCGTGACCCACACACAGTCATATAGCGACCAGCTGATGGTGCCCGTGGCGACCACGAGGACCGTGACCCTCACACAGTCACCAAACGACCAGTGGGTTGTGACCGTGACCCCACACTAAGTGTGACGGTGACCTTGATCCGCACACTGAGTGTGACCTCCACAGGTGCTCCGCATGCCTGTGTTCCTCCCGTCAGGCGCACGATACTCCCATGGTGTAGTGACCGGCGACCACGGCTGCTACGTCCAGTAATGGCAGATGAACATGAACAACGTCAAGATGTTCCAAGCCCACAAGGACCCGGGAGGTTCCTGGCGAAGGGTTAAAGTTGCCGGAACTCCAAGTATCCTGCCGAGTAGTCGGTATGTCAGCCCATTGGTGTGGTCCAGCTAACCAGTAGGTGCTAGTGATGGATTGTACGTCAGTCTCCGTGCAAGTCAAGGGATCTAACCCAGCCTACCACACACATGTTAAATACTGATTTGAGAAAATACTGTCCTTTTAGCTTCAATGCATTACCGACAAGTACTGAGTACATGATGCATGATGGTTATCCGAAGAACTGGATATATGATTGTATGAGATAAATTGGCTGATAAAAAGTATGCCGCTCCGGACCACCTCTCGAAGCCAAAACTGCATACAGATTAGTGGTCACCCCTGGATTGTCTCCGCTTTCATTCACATCGATGTCCCGTCGATCCAGCGAATTCGACCAGTGGGCATATCACCGTCATACGCGTCGTAGATCATTCGCGGTGCGACGCATGCACCGTACGTAAGCTTCGGTTGTGAAACAATATGAGTTAAAACATATGAAGAATATGCCTCGTGAAGGAAATGTGAAATTAAACACACTACAATCCGATAAGACACCACAAAAATCCAAGCTAACGTTTCACATGAAATGCACTATTTTCGAATGAGGAGCAGAGCATGGAAAATGGGGTCGGAGAGGAGCACGCGAGTGATGACTTTCAAGTGTTCAGATCCACGACAAATGACATTTATTTAACTGACTTGGGAAGCCAACACCAACCCAGCACCTGCGAATCAGACAGCAGAAGTCAGACTGTGGCAAGCAGCGCACCATGTGTGTAGCCACGGATTCCAAATTGGAGGAGGAACAAATCCAGGGCTCGGTAAGTTTGATCAGGACAGATGGACCTAGCCCCGCCTTTCCCTCCCCCTCCCCGAAAACATCACTTTGCTTTTTCAATGCCAGTTTCAGGCATTTCAATTCATTTAAATTCCAGTGTATTTCAATTTGTCAGATTTATATTGCTAAAAATGATATTTTGGTGACTAATGTTCCACGAAAATTAGCAGGTTTCACTACTTATCGCTACGTATGAACGTCTAGTTTTATGTCGTACGTGTTGGACCAGATTCACTGTCACCATAGAGAAGTGTTTTAAGTATGTTTAACTTTGTCCTCTTGTAGCAGGAAAAACATAAAATATCGGACGATGGTTCTATGGGAGCAAAGATGAACATGCAATTTCATTTCCCATGCTATCCTGCTTTATGGGGACACATTCCCCCAGGCCGGGATATGCGTCCCTCTGAAAAGGTCCCAGTGTACTCGCTCGAGTTTTTCAGCTTGAGACGCCTCTATTAAATAAAAAGGCACCCCTTGGAAAGAAAGGCGCCCCTTGGGGAAGAGCCGAGTGCAACCTGCCCCCTCGAATTTTGCAGCCAGAGGCGCCACTTCAGGCGCTTTCACAGTGGCGCCGCTCCAGAGAAATGACGCCCCTCCAGACAGGTACCCACATGATAATTCCTTGGTTCTACACCTGATTACAACATTGCTCTCTCGCGGTTATGAACTCGGGCTAGTTATAAAGTTGTGCGCATTCACGTGTGGCTTCTCTGGCAAATTTCACAACTTCCGTTGAGTCATGAAGAGGAAAGCGGACAAACTGAAAAAGTTATATGCTTTATATGTCCGGAACAGCAATGTGGCAGCGTAAATTAAAAACCAGCGATGAGAGCACCGTCCGAACAGGTTATGACAGATTTCTTGGGAGCCCCTATTCATATAGGATACGAGTGACTGCTATCACAAAGGCTGCAAACAAACATAGATCTGACCCTCCTATTCCTATTACCCTCAATCATTGTAAACACGCCGGACCTTCCACATCCTTGAAATTACTTCGATATCTCAACATTCTGATACCGCACGGCAAGCCACGTCAAGTGATACCTACATGATGCAAATTGAAGCCGTAGCCACGAAACGCAAGGACTCTGAAAATTAACACACGCCCTGGAGGGGGGGGGGGGCAAATCCGGATACCCCTCCAGTTTTTCGTACATCACTCCAGATGTTACCGGCAGTTAAACACCATTGTTTGCGTACCTGCTTAGAAATGACAGGCGCATTGCTTAAAGCATGAAGAAAAAAAAACGGAAATCGGCCAACAAATTTCGAGTTAGGGGCCGTTAAAGTCCCAAAATCTCGTTGCACCAGTCAACAAAAATCGGTCACGGGCACCTGAAGCAACATTGTATCAGATGTGAGTAGGGCGAAGAAGAAAACGCGAGGCGACAAAGGAAATTGGTTTGACGTTTGACTTTAGAAATTAGTTATATTTGGTAGCATTATACTACGGCACAAGTCACGTCGAGTGACACCCACTTGGTGCAAATTGAACCTATAGCGAAGAATCGCGAGGACTTGGGATAATTAAAACTAGCCTTGGAGCTTTAGGATTGAACTTGCCAAATCCTGGTTTTAAAATGTTACTCGAGTGTTCACCATGGGTTGCCTCTTGATAGTAGATCTGGGTAGGCTTGGGTGGAAACCACAAAAAGTGTGAGGCAACCGAAGAAATCAGCTTGAATTTTGATCCGTCAAGACTATTTCTAAATTTCAACTTTCTGATAATGCACAAGACAACACGAATGACACAATACGAATGACATCCATTTTCTGCAAATTGAAGCAATGGCGACGAAACGCGAGGACATCGAAGAACTGAATCAAACCTTTGACCTTGACCTGTCCCGGTTTGAAATGTTACTCGAGTGCTCACCACTTATTATTGCCTGATGCCAGATTTTGATATGTTTGAGAGAAAAAGAAGAAAATAAACGATCGAAAGATCAGCTTGGCCTTTTCTCTTGAAAAAAAATCGATTGCCTAGCTTTCTGATACTGCATAGCAAGCCACATTGAATGACCCTCGTTTGATGCAAATTGAAGCGAATGCAACGGATTCTCCCGTTCGGTCGATATCACTTCAATGTCACCATCTAATAAATGAAGCTGGCATTTGACCTAGACGTTTGACCTTGACACGTACCGATTTTAAATGTTGCATGACGGTTCACCACAGACCATTGCTTGATACCAGATGTGGGCAGGTGTGGGTGAAAAGAATTGGAGACGACCGAAGAAACTGGTTTGCGCTGAACCTTGACCGTTAAAGTTGTAATGTGAGACCTATGTAGTTCCTTCCGGTGTGTTCAGTACAGGCAGAAGCATTCGTGGCAATTGATTCGAACGATCATAAAACCGTCGCTGAATGCCGATGCCAATACAAAGACGCCTCTGGCGAACTCGTCACTGAATACGAATACGAATACGGCATTAACTAGACATACGTGCTTACTTACGACGTCTAGGCGCATGGCTCCCCATGACTTCCCTCAATAGTCTCCAAGGTACCAGAGGACACCTAGAGTCACATTTCTTCAAGATACATCAATATATGAGCAGGTGAATGCAGCCTAAGACGTATAAAGCCATGCGAGAATACAATTTGTTTGCCTAGCAGAGCACAATTTTCCACCAAAGTGAAATCAGAAGATGGTCCAGGTTCTTCAAGAATTGGCTGGAAGCAAAACAAAATCGTTTGCTGATTTATCATTCGGATATTTTGTGACTACAGATAACCTGTGAAGCTCGTTGATTGCCTAGGTCGGCTTTTAGTATTGTTGGTGATTGTCTGACATACATATTTTCACTTCATAAATAACTAAGTAGAATTTTGCAGAGATGATACTCAGGTAGCTGAGGCTGGGGGACACAACAAAATTGAGGGGGACAAATCGTCACTTCTCAGAAATTGTGGAACATGTCCCCTCTCCAGCCCCCTCAATCGTTACACCCATGCAGCACACCAATAGTTAATCCCTGATTCCGAAGGGGGGGGGGGGCAAGTACAAACGAAATGTCATCATAGATAAGGAATCAAATTGTGAGGCACCAAAAGTGTGTAAACACTTGCATTCGTAGCGGAGACAATTTAAGCATGTATGGGAGGAAAATACAACTTGCAATGTCTTCATAGCCATGAAAATGTTCTTAAAATGAATTACTATTATTTCAAGAACTTAACAACGTTTCGGATTTCATACTCAACTCCTAATATATGGTGATCAAGTCTGAAGCACAAAATGTCGGTAATGTAGTGAAACAATGTAACTTTTGAATGTACTGTCCCAAACGATTGAGGGCGAGGGGGACATTAGTACCTTGCGGGGTGATAATAAGTGTCATCCCTTTCCTAAAATATGCACCACACGACTGCTAATCGACAAGAACGTAGCTTACAAACGTCTATGAAACCTAAAGTGATCTGCCCTAAACTTTACTTGAATGACTCCTAGTTCCTCAGTTGAACACGGGTCATGTTTGCGTTGGTAGACGCACACCAGCAGATGTTACGCCACACGTTCAGCAATGAAACCAACATTGGAGGGCCCTGAGCCTTAAGCCCTCAGTCGGCGCGATTTTTGGTCAGGTGCATCGATTTGTAAGCCTCAATGCAATTTGTTTTAAACTGTACTCGATATTTTGAGGGTCACTTCTTTTTTATATAAACTGAACCATTCCGGAACCATGTGGAAGCTTTGAGGCCACGGTGCACTTTTTCGAGATCCGTCGCGATTTTGTTCTCGGGAGGATGGAGTCCAACGATTTTGTGGACTCTGATACGATTTTCTTAGGCCGCGGCGCAATTGATATGGAGCCCAGCAAGGTTTGTTTGAGCACTATCGCCGTTGTGGTATCTGGCGATATTTTAAAAGTTATACCCAGCGGCTTTGTTTTGAGATGAATGGCTCACTCAATCTAACTTCAAGATATCGTCCCAGTCTCCGTAACATCCAGCCCTACACCCAGCCGGTTTTTTCTTTTATCACAATGTTTTGCAATGTCCTTTCCGGAGCGTTTTGGGAGAAAATATGATGCCTATGATTATGTAAGCACTGATGTCAGAGGATGCAAATTGCACAGTCCAGGTGACAGCTTGCGAGGTTGCCATGCAAACACATTAAATAGCCGTGGAAAAATAGGAGTATGGAGACCGGGTCTAATTGATACACGGGATGGTTGATACAACAGCGTTTTCTCCAAAAGTGTGAAGCCGGTTGCCATGGCTACTGTTGCACATGTTGCTACTGGCACCCTCTTCTCGCGGAAAAATCAAGCCCAAGTAGTTTCGACTCGCAACGACAGAATGGTAATGATGTGTCACATTTTTGGACAAAAAGTAAAATTTAAATGCCTTTGCTTGACTCTTAATGTCTAATTTGTCGCCAGCTTGCTAACTCTTTAAGTGTCAGCTCATTACCATGTTCTCTCAACGTTGCGGCTGTGAAATGTGTTTAAATTCGTGCTTAACACGCGCCCTGGAGGGCTTCTGAAAATAACGCGCACTGGAGGGGGCGGATTCCGCCCCCTAAGATATCAGCTCCTATGAAGACTAGAGCAACGAAATTCACAGGATGGGTGGGCACGACAGTGAACTCTATTGTGTGCAAAGTTCATGACCTTAGGTCAATATCTTCAAGGTCAAATGAGGTGAAAATATCAAAATTTTCTGGTTTTGCGTGGCTTGGCTTGCCATTGTTATGGATCGCTGTGGTTGTGTTTACATGCTCAAAATTGGCATTAATGATGTTTCGGACATTACTAATGATGCAATACATATGTCAGATCCGCCATTTGACCTCAGGTCACCTATATAGGAGCACTTTATTAGGTCATTACCTGCTCCAGTGACCGGAACCGGGCTCCCATCCCGACTGCTCCGTTGGGCGGCTCGGCACAATCGGCTTCGCAAAGAAAGGAGTGAAATACATGAATAGTATGGGAACGCTTAGGCACACAATGACAAACAGTAGATTTCGGGATGTATAGGGAGTAACATGTAAAGTGACATCAATCGCATGACAGTCATTTGCATTTATGACACATTCCAGTTGACCAAGTTTGGTTCCATTAGCCTATCATGAACTTGACCTGACTTGGCCTCGGCGACCTAACATGACTTTTAAATTATATAGCATAACGATATACATCAAACAAGTCGCTAGTGTTGTCAAGAACACTTCCCTATTGCCAATATACGGGAAGCGCATCAGGCGCCGATTTTTGTGGTCTGGCGCTGCGAATTGTTTTTACTTTAACGACCCCTAACTTGAAAACTTCCGGCCGATATTTGTGATCTGGCGCTGAGAAAGTGTTTTGACTTTGGCGACCCGTAACTCGAAAAACGTCCGGTCGATTTTCATTTTTCTTACTTCAAACAACGTGCCGGTCATTTATTTGCAGGTACACAAACAATGGCGTATATCAGCCGGTAAAATATGGAGTTATCTACGAAAAACCGAAGGGGTGGGCGGATTTCGCCCCCTCCAGTACGCGTGCTTTTTGGGTTTTTTGGTTAGGTTTATCGACTTGTAGCATTAATTTAATTTTTTTTAAATTTTTTGATTTGGAGTCCTTTGTTTATATATAAAATAAACAATCCGGAACAAAAGAAGCTTTAGGTCACGGTGCACTTTTTTTATATCCATCTTTTTTTTTTTTTAGGGAGGGGGGAAGGCAACGTGGTGTAGGCTAAAATAATTCTAGGCCGCGCCGCGAGAGAGCCCAAGAGGAAGGTTTGTTTGAGCACTATCGCCGTTGTAGTGTCTGGCGATATTTTTGGAGTTATACCCAGCGGCTTTGTTTTGAGATGAATGGCTCACTCAATCTAACTACAAGATACCGTCCCAGTCCATGTAACACCGAGCCCTATACCCAGCCGGTTTTATCTTTTATCACAATATTTTGCAATGTCCTTTCTGCAGCGTTTTGGGAGCAAATATGATGCCTATGATCATATAAGCACTGATGTCAGAGGATCCAAATGGCACAGTCCAGGTAACAGCCTGCGAGGTTGCCATGCAAACACATTAAATAGCCGTGAAAAATAGGAGTATGGAGACAGGGTCTAGTTGATATACGGGATGGTTACATACATCATTTTCTCCAAAAGCATGAAGCCGGTTCTGCCATGGCTACTGTTGCACATGTTGCCACTGACACCCTCTGCTCACGGAAAAATAAAGCCCAAGTACTTTTGACACGAGACTATAGAATGGTAAAGATGTGACACACTTTTGGACCGAAAGTGCATTTGGTTTGCCCTAAATTTATAATCTGTCGCTCACTTGCTAACTTTTTAAGTGTCAGCTCATTACCATGTTCTCTCAACTGTGCGACTGTGAAATGTGTTTAAATTCGTGCTTAACATACAGCCTGTTCCAACGTTTTATGGATTGGAAATGGAACAAAATAACCATACAATTGCCTAATTTTATTAAGGCGTCAGCTAAAACTGTATCAAGATATCTATGGAATGAACGTTTGAGCATTCCATAAATGGCATAAACCATTAGCTATGGTCAGTCAAGACTCACACCAGTATTGTTACTGTAAGCGTGAAATATGAACCTTTCAAAAGGAGCAAACTAGTACCATCTATATTCATAACATAGTTTGCTTAACCTACATTATTTAATACAAAGAAGAATGACTCTCAAGTGCTCCTGGGTTTTAGACATTGCGTCGGACGAAATGTGACCCTCAATATACCAGGAGGTGCTGAGTTTACATCAAAAGTAGCGTTAGGGATTATGCTATATTACTCAACGTTTCGGCCAGGGCCATGGTCAGGGAGACAATCGTCACAGGAGACATCGCCACTCCTGACGATGGCCCCTGGCCGAAACGTTGAGTAATATAGCATAATCCCTAACGCTACTTTTGATGTAAACTCAGCACCTCCTGGTATATTGAGGGTCGTACACTTCGTCTCACGAAATAATGATACATCATATCAACTTAACCCATCATCAGCAACAATTTAACCCTATTGCGGGGTAAGTTGATGAACCGATAGTTGCGCCATGATTTGCTCTCTGGTGGAAAGCCCAGAGGACGCCACGAAAACAAAACATCGTGATGATACCAGGTTTAGGCTCGGCGTAGGTGCAGCAATCTCCTCGCTACCCCTCCAAAGTGATGAGTTACATTGAGTTTCGTTAAAATTGTATGAACTAGGCCAGGTTTCCCCTATCCAATGATTGAAACAATAACGTCATTACGGTTTGCTTCACCTCAGGACCATCCATTGTTATGAAGACTGTAGCGAGACAGAGAAACATGAGCTTATCACACGAAGTCACCAGGTAAGCACAGTAGATGTTATGCCAAAGTATGCCCACACATCCAAAAATCACCCAGACTTCGGCCGCTTTGTTGTAGACATCGGGTATGTTTGAAACATTTTTACCAACTGTAAAAATAAAGCATGTATTTGGAAGTTGATGGACCCTGCCATCCTAACTTTCAAGTTGGAGAGGCAGTTTCCCATACTGGCATCACAGTATCTACAATGACGATGTCTTTCACGTCATTAAACTTAAAAATAAAATAATTAGTACTGATACAATATTACATCCTAAGCGACCACTACAGCTTGAAGGCATTCATTCTTGCTATATGTGTGGTTAATAAGATGGACTTCAATGTTGAAATATACCTAATTGTTCTAGTTTTTCTGATTATGGGGGAACCATTCAAATTGTCATGCTCGAACAACTTCGAATTACGCTCTCAGTACGAACTAATGTGTGCATTGGTATGCCTGTTGCCGACGGTAGCACGAAATAATTGGTGATTTCGCACCAGCCCCAGCATCACTTTAACTTCACCTTCCCTCGAAGCATTTTCATTGCCCACAGGGAAGTAGATTAAAATACTTTGTTTTTGTCTAACGCGACACGGATATGAGTCACGTTTCTGTTTTCACGGTAAATTTAACCTAAATCCGTTCCCATTGCTAGTCGGTTGGTCATTAGTTTTTACGACACATCGACCGTTGAGTCATGTAGCGTCGCCAATCTATCACGCCGATTGGTCGCAGGCGAAGAGTAGCGACAGGTGAGACTCGAACCCACAACCTTTCGATTGTGAGACGAGCAACTTACCTCTAAGCTGCTCGTCCCCGTGCTCCCATTGCTAAAATCCTTTGGTGGGGGTGGGGTCAAGATAGCCCGCGCTGAATTCGAAGTTATTAACGTATGAAAAACGTTTTCATGGGACAACAACTGCGACTCTGCGCTGTTTAAGGTAGACATTCGAATTACCCGGCCCATGCAAACTGAGTAACTGATTTTATTAATTGGTTTACATGTTCTAGCTGGGTCGGTGGTCGGACCATGACCAGCCTCGACCCTTAGGAGGTGGAAACTGAGGTCACCCGTCGGACACAATCTCCCCTACACGCACGCCATCTAAAATCTGGGGAGCTCTTGATCCAGGCCTGCGACACCACGGTCGCACACATCTTAGAGCAGATCATACACCTCTTAAGCACACAGGTCACCATAACTCCAGACACACACCGCAACACATCTCAGGGGATAATACACGCACGGGAGTTGGAATGGATGCCTGAGGAGAGACTGGCTCGCAGGTTTGCGAGCCAGGGGATCTCCTCGGTGTACCGGCCCCCTCCCCTCACAAACAAACCAAACACTCACATTCTCATCCTGACTTTCACATCCAAACAACAACCCACACATGTCACAGCTGGTTACATAACATACAAAGTAACACCACGTGCACCCCTCCCTCGTCGCTGTTCCTGTTGTCAAGGATATGGCCACACGAGGGGGGGGGGAGCTGCAAACACACAAACCCCACATGTGGCCTCTGTGCCGAACCACACTACACTATCGAGTGCACAAGTGAGGTTAGGAAATACGTGGGCTGCGGCTGGAACCACTCCTCCCGGGACGGGGCTTGCCCTCGTTGGAGGAAGGAGAAGGTCATCCTCCGACTCATCCACATCGAGGGCGTGACCCCGTCGCGGGCACGGGAGTGGGGTGACGAGCAGTACCGGATGCTCACCGCCCGGCCCACGCAGACACACACTCACCCTACAGCCACACCTCAGGAAACCCAGACGGACCCTACAATTGTCATTCGGCCAGAACCCACAACAAAGCTTACGGCACAAGCACAGGCACCTCCCCTCTTACCACACCGCGAAGCATACAAACTACCACGCCTATCACTCCCCCCAGACTCACCCCAAGCACGCAAGGGGGAGTTTTTCAGACTCCCCCTTCACCACAGACCACCCACAGACTCAGGAGAAGAAGACGTTAGCTCAGATAGCGCAGGAACCACTCTACAAACCACCCAAGCACCGACAACACGAGCAACCAACAAACCAAGCACTACATCCACGAACAAACCAACTACAACACCCATGAAAACCAGAACACGTAATAAACCTACTCGACACTAGACAGCATAGGAACAAACATCCGAACAACTCCTCAACCCAGTCTCTCCCAACTCTGCCCATGACATGTGTTTATATTTATTTAACAAATCGAAAGAAGCTAGTGCCAGACCGACATCAGAACCTCAAACAAACGTAGAGGAATTGAAAAAAAAATGAGAAAAAAAAAACAAACAAACAAAAAGAAAGGAACAAAAAAGTACAAAAAGAACCGAAAAAACAACAACAAAGAACTAGATAAAAGACAAAAAAAAAAGAATGTAACAGACAACTAACAGTGTATGACCATGTATGTTTGCAATGTTAATACCAAAGGCGATGACCCCCAACGCCCTCCACCAACTGCTACCAGGCACCGTCCGGACCACCACCACCTCCAACCGACTTCAAAGTCGTAAACAGTCGAAATCACCACACGGTGGCAGGCTGTTATAATTCACTTACACACACACACACACTCCTAGCTGAATGTTGCATGCGAGCAGAATGATTTCAAGGTTAAAAAGCCATCTATTTGACATATCGTTCAACACCTTGCACTATGCATGTGTGTATCGACCTTAAACCAGTCAACCACGTTGGGAATTGAATAAGGCAGACCGTCCGCTGGTGTCAGTTCCCAGTAGCCCAGTCCCAAGCCTGCGTTGGAAGACCACGCATCAACTACCCCTCCCCTCCCCCAGACGACCGCACGATATAGTGCCTCACCCTCGCCGTATCCAGTGACATGTGCACGTTGCCAGTGGCGTCTTCAGCTTGATCTCCAAGGATACCTCCACATGACTGACAGGGAAAAGATGATGCGCCAACAGCACAACAGCATATATATTTGAAGATACTGTACATGTTGACAAAATGATGAATAATTCAACAACTGTGTCCGCCACTGCAGGCATCCGATTCCCAGCCTGTGTGGCTGGGTGCTCGACGTCACAGCCCGGCTCGGATTTCCCCGAAGAGGCGAGCTGGCCGCGATCTGAACGGCCAGTCTGCTTCTAAAGCAGAGCTGATCTAGAAACGGCTCACTAATGGCGATCTTGCAATTTCTAATGGAGCACTGAATCGGTACAAAGTAAATGAGAGTCCTCCATGTCGACTCACAATTACCTCCGGTATTTTCTTCCTCAATCAACAAACATAGGGATGTGTCATTTGTGAAGGTATTACTGAAGAAAAAAACAATAGGTGGTCATGAATATTGCGGAAGATCGAGGAGGGACGCTCTGACTTATTTATGTCTCCCGGTAGATCTAGAGAACCAGGGGATAAGCAGCATATTTTGTGCCGTCGCAACAGACTAGATGACAGCCTGCCCCAGCTCTGCTGTTAACGGACCAATAGGTGACTGAGCCACAGCCGAGCTCGGCACCTAGTAATATGCAGCGTGAGTGTAAATGTGTGTGTATGTAAAGACATAAAGACATAAAAGATTAGTGCAACTATGAGCGACAAGGACCCTTCTTGGATGCACTCTTTACACTGAACCAGTTGCCCACCAAATCTGTCAATCAGCCCTCCCTGTAATACTGAAAAGCAAGCCCTCTATTCTTATGATTGTCTATGCTGTTTTTAAAGATGTTCAATGTGCTGCTACTGACAATGTTTTCTGGCAGCTGGTTCCAGTGTTCTACTACCCTGTTGGTGAGGAAAGTTTGCCTTAACCTTGTTCCGCTGTGGCTAACTTTAATTTGGAATTTATGACCTCTAATTGCATCATTTCTGTTCAATTCAAGCATTTCCTAAAGGTATCCCCTCTCCAGACCATGGACAAATTTAAAGACCTCGATGAGATCTCCTCTCAGTCTTCTATATCTAAGTGAAAACATATTCAATTTCTTCAATCTTTCCTAATATGCCAGGTTGCTTATGCCATTAACCATTTTTGTAGCCCTCTTTTGTACTCTCTCTAAAAGCCAACAATCTTTTTCATAGCTAGGAGACCAAGCTTGGATGCAGTATTCCAAATGTGGCCTGACGTATGCACAGTAAAGCTTACTGATCATTTCCTCACTTCTGTATGATACATTCCTATTTATTGCCCCGAGCATCCTTCCTGGCTTCCTTGGTCTGTTCTGATGCCCCCAGTTTTGTGTTTAGAATAACACCTAAATCCTTTTCCTGTTGAGTCACTGATAGCACTTGGCCATCCATCAGGTATGGAGCCTTCATATGCTGCTTACCTACATGCATGATTTTGCACTTATCAAAATTAAATTTAATTTGCCATTCTTCAGACGACTTCACAAGTTCGTCTAAGTCTTTTTGCAGCGAGATATGCTCACCTTGACCTCTTATTGCCTTAAAGACCTTTAAATCATCCGCAAATTCCAAAACTTTACTGCTTAGGCCACTTTCAATGTTATTTACAAATATAATGAACAGTAGTGGCCCCAGTACTGACCCCTGGGGGACTCCACTAAGAACATTTTGCCGTGATGACTTTGTACCATTTAGCACCACTCTTTGCTGTCTATCTGAAAGCCACAACTCTATCCATTTTAAGATGCTACCTGCAATACCATGGGACTGAAGCTGTATCATTAACCGTTCATGGGGTACCTTGTCAAAGGCCTTACTAAAGTCAAGATATGCTACATCAACCTGATTTCCCTGATCAAATTGTTCTGTGGCGAAGTTCAAAATGTATGTGTGTGTGTATGTGTGTGTGTAGGTATGTGTGTATGTATGTGTGTGTATATTTGTGTGTATGTGCATTTGTGTGTTTGTGGCAGGAGGTGGCTTGATCACTAGAAGTCACTATGATCACTTGCTATCCGCTCTTCGGCGAGGGGTGACGTCGCGAAACACGAGTCTCTGGGATGGCTACCGGGCGTCCAGCGCTGAAACAAACGCTTGCGAGTCCTGCAAAACTATCGTGAATTTAACGTCGGCGAACACAAGGCACAAGAACAACTGAAGGCGCAGCATATACCTAATCTATATCTAAATACAGGTCCATGTCTTCATCTACAGATATATATATATATATATATATATATATATATATATATATATATATATATATATATATATATATATATAGCATACATACATTGATATCTATATCCATATATTCCTCTCCCTCTCTCCATTCTCCATCACTCTTTTCGTCTCTTGATCTTTGTATCCCTTGATCTCCATATCTCTTGATCTCTGTATCTCTGCATACATATTTGTATCTAAGCCTCTGCATCTCTGTATCTCTATTTCTCTCTATCTCTCTATCCATCTATCTCTCACTCGCTCTCTCTCTATATATATATCTCTCTCTCTTTCTGCATTTTCGAAGTGGTGTCCTTCGGACATGGCCGCCGTGTGACAATGTCTGGGTCTGCACCTGGCCAAAATAGAATGCAATTCTTAACAAGTTAATTTCATACTATGCACTATTTCATTCAGTGATTCAATCTTGCTATTCGGGGCAGCATCGTGACTAGGGACTGTCTAAAGTAGAAGAGCGGGCATCTGCAGTCGAAGAAGTGGTAGGTTATAGAGGGTTCATCTAAGGTCAGAGTGACGACCTAGCGGTGACATCGGACGTAAATGAGCAGACTTCATTTGAACACGGTCACCCAGAGGCACCATCGAACGAACTATGAAACATCATGCGAACCTCAACACATCTCCGCATTATATCACCCCGAAGCCACTAGACGGCATGCTACTAAGTATGACTAACCTTGGGTGTAGCCCATAAAATACTTATTTCCATAATGTATTATGGTAGCATAGGTACAATAATGAATTCTACACCTTACTACATCAACTTCAAGTGCGGTTGATTGATTATTTGGGCTTAAGGGCGCGCCGACTACAAGGTCATTTAGCGCCCATTAACTTCAAGTGCGGGAATGCCACAAAAATTGCGTCAAAGACCCCAAACAGATGTCGGACCCCGGAAGGAAGTGCGTTGGAGCACGGAAAAAATGCACCAGGAGCCCGAAGAATCGCACCGGGGCTCACAAATATCGCGCAGGAGGCTTACAAAAATAGAAGTCGACCCCAATAAATCACAAAGGGATTCTATCGAGTTCACCCGAGCACCGGACAATTCAGAAGACGTCACGAAAGGAAATTATCCTGAGGGCCTTTCTACTCTGGATGGTGCCATCCGCTGGAAAACAAACTCGTTGAGCAGCCGCAGTGGCATGCCAAAGAGGAAAATCTCCCTCCGTCCTAGCAAGGCGGGCTCCGAAAAACCCAAGAATCGCTCCGGGGTCCACAAAAAAGGTTCTAGGGCAAGATACATTCGCTTCGGGCCCCCATAATTAAGGGCTTTAAATAAATACAGCTGACACCAAAAAACATGCTTCGGGCTCTAAAATTTGCGCCGGGGAACGCTAAAATTAGTATGGGCCTGGGGTCGGATTAGCACAACGCGACCTGTGAACTGGCGCCAACACCCCCACCCCCAAATGTCGCGCATGGGACCCAAAATTCCCGTCGGTAGTCGCGTAAGGTCTGGCCGATGCATCAACAATTCCCACGGGGCTCACAAAAATTGGCATTGATGTCCCAAAATAAGCACAGCGTGGTCCCAAAGTCGCAACGCAACCCGACAAGAATCAAGCCAGAACCCTAAAAAATAAAGGGAGGTACCGACAAAAATAAATGTTCCGAAAATAAAAATAACCCCTTAGACCAAACACACTACGAGATGGCTTCAAAAATCGCATACGACACCGAAAAACATTCCGGAGCTCGACAAATCCCGGCGGGACATAAAAATACAGAAATGTCGCCGAGGGACTGAAAAATAAGGCCTTGACTGGGACTTTACATAATTCAGAATCAGTCACTAAAAACTGTCAAGCCCAGAAAACTGACGTCGGATTCTCCCGGAACCACGCGACTGGGCCAGAAACGTCGAGACCGGATCCAAAGAAAATATACCGGGTCTCTAATATTGTGCTGAAGTCCCACACACAGGAGGAAAAAAACAGCGGGACTCAAAGAGCATAACTGAAGGACGAAAATGCACCGAGCGCTTCAAAGCTTTCCGAGTCTGGAAAAAAGCGGCATTGCCTTAAGACATTCTGCTGCTCTAAGTATACACACCGGAGCTAAAAATCAAGACACAACGGTCCCTCAAAGCACAGCGGGGTTTGATACAGCATGGGCCCCAAAAACAGGCTAGGTCCATAAAAAATCGACATGGTCCTAGAAAAGGAATGGAAAGACAGTGCACTAAATGAACATTGCGGGGCCTACGAAAACGCACCGATGCTTACAAATTATCGTCGGTACACAAAAATAAGTAACAAAACTTTACTTTTGTTTAAAAAGCCGGTATCGCAAACACGTGTCGAGCCCCAAGCAAAAAATTGCTGGTGCCTTAAAACACATCCGAAGACAAAGAAAATCGGAAAGGTTAAAAAGAACACCTAACTGGAGTCTCAGTTCGGTACCCAATCTGGAAGCGTTGTTATTTAATCAGAAATGAGGTGCGTCAAAGCTAAGCGGTTATCCGGATTTCTCAGCCACTAGAAAACGTGGGAAGGTGAGAGCTAGTCATCGAAGTGAATTCAGGATAGGCCCTTGCGGCCCTAAGTCTGAACACGTTATGACTTTATGAGGTGTCGTGTGTTGTCACCTATCAGCTATTTTGCACTGCTTTGTTGGTCCTCAACATATGCGCTTTCATTCCGTTTCAGCCGGGTGCTACGTGATCCAGTTGTAGCATTTCCTTTCAAGTGGCAAATATTATAAAGTGCACGATGTGCACTATACAAATGTTTGAGGTGACTGATGAGGCCCTGAGGACGAACACAATACCATATGTTATTATTTATAGCGCTTTTCTTTTCCCCATTCTGTCAGCTTGCCAATCATGGCCTCCCACAAACCTGATCAAAGCATCTTCAACCATCGATCACCTGTCTTTCCTTTTCTCATCCTCTCCAACAATAATCATGATAATTTCTTCATCGGCCAGCAAGTAGGCTTCGTCCTTACTAGCAGCCAGTGCAAACTTATAAGGTGAACACTGCCTTAGAAACGTTTGTGGGCCAATAAGTACTAAGTATGGCTATATCTGGCAATCTTAATAAAATCAAACCCTTTCTCACCTTCACATTCAAGTAACTTGCCATGAAAATATGAACGTGTGAAGAATGTCTAAGGGGAAAAACTCAACTCAATGAACAACAATCTGAATTGTGCAAAAGCATAGATGGGTGAACTCATAATGACCCCCTGCAGCTTTTGGCCATTTCAAAATGTTCTTTTACGGGATAATTTGGACTGGCGTTCTATTCTTTCTCCCCATGAACATCGGTGAACAACGGATGACGTCTCACGGACATTTGGTACTATATCTTGGAAACTAGGGCACACCACGTCAGTGTCCTAAAGTTACTTCACCATTAACTATGTGGATGAAGGAAGAAGTTGCTTGGGTATAGTGAAAGATTGGAAAAAAGGATTGCCACTTAAGGATTAAAAAGCGGAATGCCTTTCGCTTCAATCACATGCATTTTACATTATTTAGCAGTTGTGTGCATGACTATGCATACATCATGTGGCAAAATGGTAAAAACCGAAGACGAGGATGAAATACCACAACTCCATTAACTGTGCATTTCCAGGCCACATGGTGAATTATTTTACACTGCACCACGTATCCATTAGTGACGCTGTAATAAGCTTGCACTCACCCCACACATGCGCACATAGCGGAAACGGAAGAAATTTTGTTTGAACAGTAACATACTAATGGTTTCACTCCCATCAAGAAGGTAAACCTAGTATTACAAATGCACCCATTAGTCGTGAAAAGAGTTCAAAGTCCAGCAAGAATTGTGAGTTTGAATGTACTTATACTTTGATGGTAGTCCTTTTCAGTAACGCATCTTATTAGCCATAAGCACGTCCTGGAGCCTGCCCCATCCCTTCAGCGGTCCCCATCTTAGTAGTAAAAGTTGTGTTTACAATTAAAATTATCGGGTTATCAACCCAAAAGTGCTCAACCATGGTACTTTGCGAAATTCCTTGAGGCGTCCCTGCTGTTCACCTTGGCCCAATCACTTTTGGGGACGTTCCTACGCCTGACCAGGCCATGAAAAGGCATCATTGCATTTCATGGCCTGGTCACTGCATGATATATTGCAGACGGATAACATGCAAATGTCTTGCCATCATCCGCCCCTGCGTGTCGCTTTATTTTCCCACGCGTCGACGCATTGCAGGCGAAAATCGTGTGAATGTTATACGATCATCGCCCACTGCGCAACGCATTACTTTCCCACGCGTCGATGCGCGGGCTACCGAGCTGTCGAACAATAGGACAGCTGCACGCAAAGAGCACGTACTCAATTGTATCATCCTGCCATCTGGCGAGAAATATTGTTAGCTATGATTCAGCATTCAATCTCATTAGTGTAATACGTAGACCGTGCTGCTACCTAGCGATAGCTATCTGAAGTGATGCTTCTATAAAATTATTTTATTAAAAGTTCTTGAATCTGTGGAGGTTGCAACCTGTGGAGGTTATGGCCGCTGCTGAGTTGTGGAGGTTACGACCGCTTCGTACTTGTGGAGGTTGCAACCTGTGGGGATTACGACCTGTGGAGGTTATGACCTGTGGAGGTTAAGACCGCTGTGATGTGTTGAATTTGTGGAGGTTGTGACCTGTGGAGGTTATGAACTGTGGAGGTTATGATACGCTGTCGTCACACCACACCACACAAGGAACGTCACAGCGCGTCACAACACAGTGTCACAGCGGGTAACACCACGCTACATATTGAGCGTGACACCACACCAGGAACGTCACAGCGCGTCACAATACGGTGTTACAGCGGGTCACAACACGTCACACATTGAACGTGACACCACACCACACGCGGAGCGTCACAGCGCGTCACACAGGGAACGTCACAGCATGTCGCACACGGAGCGTCACAGCATGTCGCATGGGAAGCGAGTCGCAACACAGCATGTGTGGCACATTGATTTGGTGATAATGGGGAGGGTCACGTGAACGGCGAGAACGTGACGTCCGTGCAGAGCCAGCCAGAGTCCGTGGGAGCAACAAACAAAATCGAACGACTGGTAGACATTGTCAAACTACCGGTCAAACTATTTCAGAACGAGTAGGTAGTAAAGTTATTATGAACTAGTGTTCCAGGTCATTGCCGACTAAACCAGAATTTGGCCTGCTCCTATAAAGGCTAAAATGACTATACAAAATGTTCACGAAAAGCGCAAGCTGTCTAAAAGAAGACAAGTCGTTTCCAGAGCTTAAGGCCGTCTCGCCCGCAGCGGTTGTACAGCGTATGGCTAGCTAGCCGCAAAAATGGCGTCAATACATTTGTAACATTCAGCATCCTCAGATGAACTGCCAGCTTTACAACATGCTACGCCAAACGCTACCAACAATTGGACTGGACTCTGGGCGAACAAGCTCAATGCAGGCCAATGTTAGCGGCTTAGTTAATACACTTTGATGATAGCATATTCCGATTAAATCTGACCGTTTCACATGTTCCATCAAACAATCATGTATGATTTTCAGAATTTCATCAAAACTAACTGACCCGTGAGCACTGATAATGAATCTGCTCTTTCAGTGGAAAAAGCCATATTTACAGATTACAATTTGAATATAATACAACTGAATGCAATCATCGGTTACATTAATGAGAGCTGTGTACGATTCAGTGCCACCCCATCACTGAACTGTTAGTTATTGGGGCTTTAGGGCGCATCGACTACATTGGTCATGTAGTGCCAATCTCACCACTGTTGTGACGGACAATCGAGGCAATGCAGTTCACCTCATGGCTATGAAATTGCTTACAGGTCTCAAAGGCGGATAATTGCAAAGCACGTACCGTCACACCTCGATGTTGACCATATGACCACACCTCGCAGCACCAGCTCATACTGCACGGACGCTTAGAGCCTATAGCGAGATAATGTACCACCACACCAGTTACGTTAACATTTCTTACTGCACGACACGAGAAAATGAAAGCTACATCATCAGAAAGTGACGTCGGGTTTTGCCAACCTACCATACAAAATGAATGTCATTTTAGTACAACAGACCCCAAAATGCCAGCCTGCATTATGCTTCCTTCCATTCCAACGAATCGATGTCAATTGCTGCTGACGAAATCTATCTCTTGGAAATGCTTAACAAGCAATCACTCACTGCTGCACAATAGCATGCGCCACAGTGCTTGGCCGTCTCATAGCTCACTGTATTGTCTTATGATGACAAGTCACAAACTGCCCTCTCTACCTGAAATATATGACTGTTGGTTAAATATTGTGACTTAGGGGCGCATCTACTGCATCCATTATACAGCAACCAAACCCCTATGACTGTTGCTTGGCTTTTGGGACTTAAGGACGTATCGACTGTATCCATCATACCGCAACGGAACACCTATGACTGACAGATAGGGAGTTACTGATGCAGGAAATTGGAGCGTGTGCATAGCACCTGCTTCGTGAGACCCATCTAGATACACCAGTGGACTACGATATTGTAGCGGACGCGTTTACCTACGTTAGATTGGCGGCAGTACCAAGGTTTGCACACAAGGGTCAAATAAGTCTTGGTGTTTTTTTTTTACAGCTTACATTGATGCTGTAAGTGCTGCTGCTATGCTTGTTGCAAAGCTGACAGTGAAAGTTACACTGCACGACGTATGATATCACGATATCATGTTCGATATCATGTTCATGTATCATCATCAACAGTCTTGGGTTCGAGGTTACGCCATTTCCAGGATTTGGAGTCTCCAAAAGTACTTGACAGTTTCAGAGTCAAAGTTTGAGTCACAAGCTCGTATCGAGGCATCTTCAAACGTACCTCCTAGTAAACACCCACATCACACAGAGTACTCTAATAAGACTGTTTTGCTGGCAACACAGCTTTAAAAACAGCTTTCCAGAGCTTCTGGCAGGTGGCGTGGAGCTTTTTATATGTGCAACTCAGCACAAAATGGTCATTACCAAAATATTGTGGTTCGCACATACCTTCTATAAACGTATGCTGCCAACGTAACTGCTCCAATAAATCCAACAACTGTAATATACTCCATCAGATCATCTCAGGCAGACTAATGAAGCTGGAATCATTCTTAGAAACATCATTCTCAAAGATGAAGTATGTCTGTCTGCACTCTGTTCTGCATGGAGCAAAATGCAGTTGCCAAATTTCAGTCTGCAAGGCGAACATCCCTGCAAAAAATCACACATTTTAATCCTTGGGAACATACAAATAAGCATTCAAGAAATAAGGATGTGTATCAATGCACAGAGTATCCATGCAGGGTCAATCAATTAAAGAACACAAAAGATAGTCCATGGGTACCTCATACACTTTGTGCACCACTACCTACTTTGTATGTTAGCAGGGGTGTGTACAATATACTTCATAAGTTAGCCAGAATTTGCACTAAGTTGCACAGTACTTCACAAGTTGGCGAGGATATGCGCTATATAGTTAGCATTCTAGCGAGGGTGTGCACAATATACTTTGTGAGTTAATATTTTGTATGCTAACAAGGGTACACACTACATCCTTTGCATGTTAGTGAGGGTATGCACTATATATTTTGTACATTAGCCAGGGCATACCACCATATACTTCATATCTTAGTGAGGGAATGCCACATATAGTTTGGATGTTAGCAAGGCCATGCTTCATACACTCATACACCATGTTAGTGGGGCTACACTTTGAATTGAATTTGATCATGGTCTAACAGTGCACTCAGCAGCTGATGCCATATGGTGTTGCCTGTCTCTCACCCTGGTGGGAAGGGCAGGCATCGCGGGAAATCGAATACTTTGCATGCTCACGAGAGTGTGCCACTGTATACTCTGTGTGCTAGAAAGGATATTCAGGATCCCACAGATGGACACAGTGAGCCAATTAGTCAACATGCCCTGAAACACCAATCCACCAGCACCATCAGGATGCCACAGGATTTCACCTTCAGTATGCCACCAGCAAGAGCAAGGGTACACCTGACACAATTGGCAAATGCATAACAGGACAGTACAACGTGCATTTCTCCACACCACTTGCACTCTCACCAGCACCCCTAATGTCCCTTCTTGCACCACTTTTCCAATGCTAATTTTCCACTGACACCCTGGCATGAAATTAACTTTGGGACTGTCTAGGTGGTGTGACCAGCTGATGTGCCTATTTTGAGGGTGGCAGACTCTTTGGTTAGGATTCACCTTGGACCATGGTAGATTGATGTTTTGAACTCCTGCATGCAGATATAAAATTTATGAGTTCATCAAACAGCACAAAATGGCTTGTAGTTATTTCCACTACATTCATATTTTGGAAAAGTAGTGGTTGATTTCCAGGAGAAGATAATTTTCTGGATGTGAGAAACATCCCAAACTAGGCCATGATTCCAGCCCTGCCTTGGACAACATACCTTTCCTCAGCTGGCTCCTAGCCAACCTGGGAGATGACAGAAATTTGATATCTTTTTGCTATGCTATGGGATTAACATACAAACATATTTGTCTACAATGTGCCAGGGTCCATGAGTACCAAGGAGATAAACATCAGTGGGAGTATAATCACAGGTTTGACATCAATGAGGAATGATGCAGTAGGCAGGTACCTGGTTTGTTGCTTACTAAAAAGGAACAATTTCAGCATAAATGATTGGCAGTGATATATTCTTAGTGAATTAGGTAGATCATATCACTTAACACTAAATCAACATACTTCCCCATTGTTTTGTGTACACTATGCTAATTAATGTGCTTCTGGGGCTTCATGCCTCATTTCTAAGTATCACATTAATAGGTACTGTGTGCATGTTCACCATATTGGATCAAGATGCAATACCATTTGCAATGTAATTACAAATAAATGGATGTTTATGGTGTGGTCTGTTGTCAGCTCTTAGGGTGCAAAATAAATAATTATAAAGATTTTGACTTCTGGCTATGATTAAAAAAATAAATTAACTTGCTAGGATTTATGTGGCAATGCAATCATATATAAAGACATAAAGACATAAAAGATTAGTGCAACTATGAGCCACAAGGGCCCTTCTTGGCTGCACTCTGAACACTGAACCAGTTGCCCACCAAATCTGTCAATAAGCCATCCCTGTAATACTGAAAACCAAGTCCTCTATTCTTATAATGATTGTCTATGCTGTCTTTAAAGATGTTCATTGTGCTGCTACTGACAATGTTTTCTGGTAGCTGGTTCCAGTGTTCTACTACCCTGTTGGTGAAGAAAGTCTGCCTTAACCTTGTTCTGCTATGGATAACTTTTAATTTTTAATTTATGACCTCTAGTTGCATTATTTCTGTTCAATTCAAACATTTCCCCAAGATATCCCCTCTCCAGACCATGGACAAATTTAAAGACCTCGATGAGATCTCCTCTCAGCCTTCTATATCTAAGTGAAAACATATTCAATTTCTTCAATATTTCCTTATATGCCAGGTTGCTTATGCCATTAACCATTCTTGTAGCCCTCTCTTGTACTCTCTAAAAGCCAACAATATTTTTCATAGCTAGGAGACCAAGCTTGGATGCAGTATTCCAAATGTGGCCTGACATCTGCACAGTAAAGCTTCCTGATCACTTCCTCACTTCTGTATGATAAATTCCTATTTATTGCCCGAAGCATTCTCAGTAGCCGAAGCCCGAAGCCTTCTTACTGGCTTCCTTGGTCTGTTCTGATGCCCCCAGTTTTGTGTTTAGAATAACACCTAAATCCTTCTCCTGTTGAGTCACTGATAGCACTTGGCCACCCATCAAGTATAGAGCCTTCATATGCTGCTTACCTACATGCATGATTTTACCAATTAAATTTGCCATTCTTCAGACCACTTCACAAGTTCGTCTAAGTCTTTTTGCAGAGATATGCTCATCTTGACCTGTTATTGCCCTAAAGACCTTCAAATCATCTGCAAATTTCAAAACTACTGCTTAGGCCACTTTCAATGCTATTTACAAATATAATGAACAGTAGTGGCCCCAGTACTGACCCCTGGGGGACTCCACTAAGAACATTTTGCTGTGATGACTTTGTACCATTTAGCACCACTCTTTGCTGTCTATCTGAAAGCCACAACTCTATCCATTTTAAGATGCTACCTGCAATACCATGGGCCTGAAGCTGTATCATTAACAGTTTATGGGGCACCTTGTCAAAGGCCTTACTAAAGTCAAGATATGCTACATCAACCTGATTTCCCTGATCAAATTGTTCTGTGGCAAAGTTAAAAAAGTCCAAGAGATTTGTGAGACACAATCATCCTTTTCTAAACCCATGTTGAGCATCTTGAATCAATCTGCTGCCTTCCAGATAACTAACTATTCTATCCTTGATAATTGATTCAAGCATCTTGCACACTAGGGATGTGAGACTTACTGGCCTAAGTTTTCAACTTTCCCTCTTTCTCCTTTTTTGAAAATAGGAACTACATTTGCCCTTTTCCAATCAGTTGGAATTTCATTTTGTGAAACTGATCTACAAAATATTATACTAAGTGGAAATGCCAGTTCCTTTTCAGTTTCCCACAACACCCTAGCATAAATATCATCAGGTCCTGCTGCCTTGTTTGGCTTTATTTTCCTGATATGATTGTAAACAACATCACTATCAATGAAATCAACATCACTTATCAGATCCCATGTCACTGAACTATGGTGTACGGTCAGCAGATTGGTCATATCTTCCAATGTAAACGCTGATTTAAACTGCTTGTTCAGCTCCTCAACCATCTCACTATCCGCACCCAATGTAGTCCAGTTTACTTCCAGTGGACCAATTCTGCTAGAAACTTTACTCAGCTTGTAGAAACTAAAGAACTTTTTACTGTCCCCATTACAGTTTCTAGCTAAATCCAGTTCTTTTGCTAGTTTTGCTGCTCTGGTTTTTTGCTTGTGTCTAGCTTTTCGATATGCCTTTAGATTATCAACATTTGATGCTTCTTTAAAGACTCTAAATGCAGTTTTCTTAGCCTTAATTGCTTTTATCAAGTCTGGTGTAAGCCATGCTGGCTTTCCTACCCTTCTTTTGCATCTTTGCTTTTGGGAGACATGTCTAATCTGAATTTCCTTCAAGTAAGATTTGAACTTTTCCCACCCGGAAGGCATTTAAATTGGAGAATTCTTCTTCCCATCTGATGGCACTTAAAGCTGCTCTCATGCAGTCAAAGTCTGCTCTGTTGAAATTTGGAACCTTTACCAAATTATCCTCTTCAATGCATTTCCTAAACATTTTGCATGATGGGGACCAGGGAGCCAACACCAGCATTTTCATAACCTTTTAGATTAAAGTCACCAAGAATAAGGCACTTCCTCTTAAAGTTTCTATTGATTTCCTCACAAATCACCTTGTCAAGCTCCAGTTGCTGAGAATGTGGCAGGGTTCCTGATCGGTAGAAAGCTCCTATCCTAAGACTCCTGAGTGAAAACAGGCTCAACATACCTTGCACTTCCCTTGCACCTAACTTTATGCTGCATATGCTGGGCCCAATTTCACAATCACCATTGAGCAATCCTGTAATTACGTTAAACGTTACCTTCTTTAACAAAAATCGAGTTGTTCGAACCAAGGCGATATATACGAGGTGGCGTCATCCCTACTACGCAGCTTTCTGCGCAGGTCCTTATATGACGTCATCAGGGGTGCCACTTAATATGGGCCAAGCCGCTAACACGCTGTCGAATATACGCAGCGTATGCATAGTACGGGGGATAAAATTGAGGATTTAAGAGGTGCAGGTGCAAAACGTAGAGCGTCATAGTCCCGGAAGGGATCTCCAATACCTTTTATACACATATTACACCCGGAAGAACGTACAAAGCGAGGTAGGACAGGTAAAATATGGCAGAGAATTGGCTTCTTACCGCGGCGAAATGCAGTAAGGACGTATCTGAAGTGTGGTCATCGCCATGATGGAATAAGGTGGGGAGGGGGTCGAGTCCCTTAATGTACATCAAATTTAGTATTGGGCTTATGGTGCTGCATGCCAAAATTAATTGACCGAAAGGCCTTTTAACCCATCTATATGCGGCAGTGCCCCTGATATAGGAGGCAAGGAAGGGGACAATCGTTTATTTTTTTTAGGATCGACAGGACCATAGGGAGCACGTGAGAGGCAGACATTCCTTTTATGGGGGCATCTGTGAACCTTCGTACCAGCTCAGCAACATGGGTGAAACTTCCAGAAAACGATTTGGGAGACGCAATGCCTGGAGGTAACAGGAAGGCCTATGGATTGGGGCAGGTGGGCTCACGCCAGTCGTAAGCGGGGGTTGACCCATCCCAAAAGTATGTAAAATTTAACTAGTTCGGAGGTTACATTCGGCGGATGGACTGGAAAACGGTCAGACATGGGGTGCTAAAAGCGGTCAGGCATGTATTGGCGGCATTCCCTAACAATGCGTTCAGAACTAGATCTGGATGATTAAAAACACAGTCGACCTAGTCGGCTTATGTGCTGTTTCAGATTCAGAGCATGAATGAAGGATCACAATCGAGGTTCGTGGAGCAGAGACTTTGCATATCGTTCTTTCAAATCAATGATCATAGGCCTCATGAGCAACAATGAAATGACATACGCCACGCCTGTTTCATAGTAGTACCAGAGCCGGTAGCAGTGTCAAGTGCCGCGAGGACGGGCGCAGCTTGTCTGACCCTGGTCACAGCGGCAACAGCAAAACACGCCAACAGGACAGTGGGACCGGGCGATACGACGGCAGAGTCAAGTGTCGCCAGGACGGTCCGACACAGGGAGCGCCGTCAACCCGTCAGTGGCCACAGTGGCAGCAGCAAAACACGCCAACAAAGCGGCAGGATCGGGCGGCATGAAACCAATGCAAAGTGCCGCCATAACGGGCAAGGAGGCGCCACCAGTCTGCTCCTGGTCACGGTGGCAAGAACAAACACGGTTACAAAGGGCAGAATCGAGCGACACGACACGACACACAGCAGAGACGGTGACACATGGCCGACAGTGTGAGGGTGGACATCCTATCGCTGCCAGGTGACATGATGGCGGACCTGCCTAGATGCCCGCATCTGCGCTCTGCCGAGCAGAGTTCTTGCGCAACCAGCTGATGCGCACATACAGCCTAACTCGAGTCAGCCTCCGTCTCACACAACTAGTCATACTCCTAGCTTCGGCTGCCGGCTACTAATGACGCCCACCCCGGGTCTCACGATGCTGGTGTCGCCTGTGCAGGTTGAGTCCATGATGAAGCAGACATCAGAATTGAACTGGCTTGGCATCGCCCTCTACCACGTATGTGGCATGAAGCACCCGCCGCGACCGATGGTGATTAACCAAGAGCTGGATACAACGGCCAGGAACGACTCCGGTGCTTCAGACGTCGGATAGCCAAGCAATGTATTGACGCCTCATTTTATAGGCGACGAAACCGGCAACGACGACAAGGCCGTCCTGCTCCAGTCCCAGTTTGCTGATGATGGTTGTGTTAAAATGCATGTGAATAGAGGTGGCATCAAACTAATTGAACTGGTTCTTTATTTGGCTATACAAAGATAATATATGAAAATAAGGTAAGCAGCATATCAAGGCTCCATATTTGATGGCGGTTGCCAAGTTCTATCGGTGACTCAGCAGAAGGACTTTGGTGTTATTCTGAACACAAGATTGGGGGCATCAGAACAGACGAAAGAATCCAGGAAGAAGGCTCTGAGAATGCTTGGGGCAATATATAGGAATTAATCATACATAAGTGAGGAAAACATCGACAACCTTTATTGTGTATGTCAGGCCACATTTTGAATACTGTGTCCAAGCTTTGGCTCCTAGTTATGAAGAAGATTGTTCGTTTTTAGAGAGTACAAAATATGGCTACAAAAATGGTTAATGACATAAGCAACCTGGCATATGAGGAAAGATTGAAGAAATTGAGCATGTTTTCACTTAGATATAGAAAGTTGAGAGAAGTACTCATTGAGGTCTTTGAATTTGTTCATGGTCAGGAGGATGGATATGTTAGGTAAATATTTGAATCTGAAATAAATGATGCACTTAAAGGTCATCAATTCAGAATTAAAGTTGACTACAACAGGACAAGGTTAAGACAGACTTTCTTCACCAACAGAGTAATAGAACACTGGAACCAGATGCCAAAAACCATTGTCAGTAGCAGCACATTGAACATCTTCAAAAACACCATAGGCAATTATTACAAGAATAGAGGGCTTGCTTTTCAGTATTCCAGGGAGGGCTGATCGACGGATTTGGTGGGGAACTGGTTGAGTGTTCAGAGTGCAACCAAGAAGGGCCCTTGAGGCACATAGTCACACTGATCCTTTGTGTCTTGATGTCTGAGATGCTCCAAAATGCAGCAAGCATTCCAGACAAGCATGATGCAACACTCCATACCATACAGATCTGATAGGCAGGCTAATTCACGGAATGACACCAGAAAAGGCAGATGTTGACACTGACATTATTTTCAGCTGCATCCGTGGCCAGGATCATAATCATCAGAGGTAAAGTGGTTGGAACAAATGGATGGGCTGGTTGGATGAACTCCATCAGCTCCTTTTCTCTGTCAACCAGGTCTTATATGCATTTTCGTCTCTTGGAAACATAAGCACGTTGGTTGACAATCTCTTATTTCCATATCCATATTAAATTTTTAGTGGTATTTTTGTTCCTTCTGCATGTTTGTGTCGGAGTACATGTGGAGCCCATTCTATGCAGTATGAATCCGGAGTGCAAAAATGTTTTCAGAGATGAAATCTCTTAAGAAGTGCCTTAATTCCCACCCTGCTCAGGAAGGCTTGGAGCGCATGGGGTGAGACAGACTGATTATTGTACGCATATTCCGACATGTCCATCTTTTGGGCACCATTCAGTCGCGTCAGAATTTTTCTCAGGCAAATTTAAACCATTTATGTTTTGAGATGTTTTGACGAATCGCACCTGTCTCAAATTACCACAAGCGTGGGGTAAGTAGATCCTATTGGTGGGAAATGCTGATCAGAAGCAGTATTTATGTAAATAAATACTGTGACGACCACTTGTGATTGTTATTTTTAGCGCTGCGAGTCTTTTGTGACATCATGTTTTGCTACCTGACGTGTTCTGGTAACAAATCGAAGAAGCGAGAAGAAAAACAAAATTTTCAGCCTATGCTGAAAATGTTGCTTTTATTTTTGCATTTCAATCGATAGATAAATCGATCGAAATCGAAAAAAAAAACAATTTGCAATTGAAGTTGCCAGTTAGTTTTTTTCACTGCTTTAACGCAGGGTTTGGACAAAGGTTAAGTCTGGTTACGTTAGGTTGGCTTAGGTTTGTGAAGTTGGAAAATGTTTTTTTTTTTAATAAAATAATTTCTTTTTTTTCAAAATGAATTTGAAAAAGAAATTTTCTCCGAAAGTGGCTTATGTCATGTTAGGCTGGGTTAGGTTTTTTACTTATAATATTTTCAGAATGCAAATTGCTTTAACTTCTCTAATATCATTTTTTTCTCCAAAGGTAGGTTAGGCAAGGGTTGGTGCTACGTTATGCTTCATTTATTTTAGTTTAAAGCATTCATTCTCATATTACCGAACTCAGGGTCATTTTTTTTGGTGTTACTTTGCTCACTACCTGAAAAGTAAACATTTGCATAGACAATGAGTGGTCCCATCATCTTAGTAGCATGCATAAACATTGCATTGGAATGCCAGAGTCCAAGAATTCGTAAAGCACCTTAACACACACATTTACTGGATATTGTGCTTCACAACTTTAACATGAGAATATCAATTTTCACTTCTCAGTGAACATTGCGCACTTCCTCACCGACCAATTTATCGCCAGACATCCATTCACTGTCATTCAACATCAAAAGGAGAATACAAACGAAAATTTCTGGAGGATAATCTCGAAAGCTAAATGTACAGGAAGATCCTGTCTTTCCAAACCTGATCTTATGGCCACTAAAAGTTGTGCCCAATACATTAAATTAAATGAATGAAAATGTCTTGGATATTTCCCTTTAACATCTCACATATTTAATAAATGGCACGACTAACAAACCTCCAATCGGTGACCGACTGCGCCAAAAGTAACCAGCCTCCCATGTCTTGAAAACGGCTCCTTTTTAGCGTTCATGGCGCGCAACGATTCAAACTCAATGGGTTATGACTACTCTAACGCCATAGCGCCAATCAGCAATGGGGGGAAGACAGTCTCGCACGGCCACAGAACACGAGTTTGGAGCTCATCCACAATTTTCGTAAAGGTATCTTTAAGATAAATGCTAAAAGGTTCATTGCGTGGCACGGTTCACAGCGCGTTGTGTTACGGAGCTGGGCCCTGACTGGGCCTCGACTGAGCGCCGGCTAGGCACTTTGCCGGGCATCGCAGACTGATATCGCAGCGAAATGCGAGGTGGATATAAGCGCGCGATGATAGATTAGGGCCGCGTTGAGCCCCGGCCAGGCTGTCGATTGCACCAACGTTCCATGTTTTATCGGCAGGGGCCGTGCTGGGCCCCTGCCGGTGTGCCCAGTCGCGTACTGTGCCAGGTAGATTTTTGCCAAGCATTAACGTTTAAAGTTACCTGAGTATCACCCATTGACTCAAGATGCAAAAATGCCACACCATTCGCGAGATTTCGTGACGTGCAATACGCTTGTTTTTGTTCCATGTCACTAATTCTCCACTTTCAAATGCTAAAGGGGCCGTAGCAACCCCGGTCCACCCGCACACTGGTGATGGTGGCAAAGTACCGTGATCATGCGAGGGTTGAGGAGGAATAATATTCCCCATGGATATGTAATTATAAACGAGCCAGCCCATTTAAAGTTCAGACTTGTGCTCGACTCGAGTTGAATCGAAAATCGACTCATGAATCAATCGTTTTTGGATGAGCCGCGAGTTGAATCGATTCTTTTCCTCAAAATATATCTTGAGTTATGAGTTGGATCATTTCTTTCTAATCAGTAAAAATTGAGTCCAATCATGAGTCAATCATTCAAATATCATGTGTGGGCACTGAATCATATGGCTCATGAGTATGATACCACTGAGTCGGATCTGAATCGATTCAAATTTCTGTCAGTTTGTTTGAGTCGCGAGTCGAATCAGATCTTAAGATATATGAGTCACACGTTAGTCGACTCAAACAATTTGATTCGAGTACAAGTCTGTTAAGCGTACTCGGTAAGGAAGTTAGCCACATCAGACTTACCTATGCCATACTTAAATTCAGAGCAGGGAATACATAATGCGTGACCGTCTGGGACGGGTGCAGGAATTGAAATCGTGGGGGGGGGGGCACTTGTCTGGGAGGTGCGATTTCTTCGAAGGGCTGCTGTTGCGAAATTACCTGGAGGGAGGCCTCTGGATGACATATTCTAAGGGGCGTACATGAACCTTCTCGGAGGGGGCCTTTTTCCGGTTGGAGGGGCGCCAGCTTCCATTGTCAGAGGGGGGGAGAAGCGCATATCCAAGTCCCCCTCCATTCTCCAGATCTTCCACTGTCACTGGTGTTCACATGAAACCCTCGAGACAGGCCGGAATAGACATCTATAATATCATCCAGGGCAGTCATGCATGCGATAATAATCCTGCATGACAGTCCTGCATGACATTATAATCCTGCAGGACAGTTCTCAATATTTATCAAATCCTGCAGGATTGTCCTGCAAGATCGCGTGTCTGTGCAGGAGTGTCTGTGGAATTCTGCAGGATCCCGTAGGATTGTGTAGATTTTCTGCGGATCCTGCAGATCTGATTCACTAGGGCTATGTGCCTAACAATGATCGATAGAAATTTGAATATGAGCCTGTAGGCCATTACTCACCAAAAAGTACTTTCCGAATGGTTACGTCGGTCAAAGAGGGGAGAAAAGGCAAGCACTGGAGTGCATGGGGAATTGCGCAGTCGCTACCCCTCGCAAATCCCCTTCCTCTGCAGCAGTAAATAGAGGAATACCACAGTGGAGCGGCATGGTGCTATGTGCGCGCAACATGGGATAGACCGCGGGTCTCCCGACCCGTCCCATTTACCCTACCAGCCGAATTTGCAGGGCAATGCGCGAACATGTTTGGAATGTTCTGTTGTACACGGTAGAGGTGGCATGTCATAGTCCTGAAATATGTTTTGCACTGGTCACGAGACTAATTCAGTTGGCTCTTTGCGAATCCTCCCTAGTGGAAAAAAATCCTAGGGATCCTGCAGGAGTCTGTGTGAGAAATTGATACAAGGATACTGCAGGATCCTACGCATGAATCCTACAGGGTCCTGCATATAATCATGCAGTATCCTGCAGGATCCTTCACATATATCCTGTCGGATGCAGAACTGTCCTGCATGATCCTTCACATAAATCCTGTAGGATCCAGGAATGTCCTGCATAGCCATGCGCATATATCCTGCAGGATCTTCCACATAAATCATGCAGGATCCTTCACACAAATCCTGTCATATCCAGGACTGTCCTGCATGATCCTGCACATAAATCCAACAGGATCATTAACATACATTCTGTCGGATCCACGACTGTCCTGTAGGATCCTGCACATAAAACGTGCAGGATCCTTCGCATGTCCTGCAGTATCCTTCACATAAATCCTGTAAGATCCAGAGCTTTCTTACAGGACCATGCGCATA
Source organism: Imbricaverruca yamaguchii (assembly GCA_034440575.1). Taxonomy (NCBI): domain Eukaryota; kingdom Metazoa; phylum Arthropoda; class Thecostraca; family Neoverrucidae; genus Imbricaverruca; species Imbricaverruca yamaguchii. The sequence continues at coordinate 13,168 of JAOTOL010000663.1, read as the reverse complement.
AGTCCTGCGGAATCATTCACATAAATCCTGTCGCATCCAGGGCTGTTCTGTGCGATCCTTTACATCAATCCTGCTTTTGGATCCAGGTCTGTCATGCAGGGTTCGGCATAGAAATTGAATGGGAGCCTGCATGATCCTGTGGTGTCCAGCATATAAGACACACATGATCCTGTACTTAGATTTTGTTGGATCCTGCATGTGAACCACACAGCATCCGGCACCTGAATTGAAGAAGACCTTCATTGTTTTGTGTCGGATATTGTCGTTATGATTATCGTCAGAATTCTGAACGATGTGATCATGTACAGTAGCCCTGCAGGATCTTGCACATCAATTCTGCAAACTTTGACGCAGGGATTGGACGTTATCCTGCATAATCATCATGCAGGATCTTGCACAGTAATACAACAGGATTATGCAGAGTCACATGTAGAGTAATCATGCAGGACTTTGCACAATAGTCTTCCATGATTACTGTGCATTAGCCTGTATCGATAATTTTCAAATTGTTGTTATCAAAAACGGCTACTGTTTTTATTTTACCGTGATATGTGCCTAACAATTTGGAATCAAAATTACATCGCTCAGCCATCGGATTTTTTTCTCTAAAAATGCGTTAAAAAATACTCTTTTTCGGCTTTCGGCGCCAAATTGACTGTGAGAACCAATCCAGATAAGTGGGCCAAATAGTACCTCTTTATGATGGTCTCGACGAGCTGAGTCGATTGAAGTAAGGCAGTATTGTCGAAAAATCGATAGCTAAGAAAATATCGGCTATCTTATGTCTTCTAATACACCAGCAAATGTCTATTTCGAGGCATACAAGGAACTTTGAGGTATAACCAGGAAAAATCAAGATACAGCCGCGTTTTCTGCCCTTACTCATTTTAAGATTTCGGCATCGCTCACTGGGCATATAGATAATAGACAAAGCTGCATATTTATTTGCTGCTTGAACTACATAGCAGCATGATTGAGGGAGGCTGCTTTGTACGCATGTGCATAACATACCAAATACATACCTATTCGTTGCATGTTGAGACATTCAGATAGCCTTTCCACATCACGTTCAGACGAAAATCAGATAAGTTGATGATAAAAATGACTAAAATTCGCCATTATTGAAATTCGCCGTGGTCACCATGGGACCATCGATGCCTATTTTCCCCCGAAAGGACACATGTCAGACATCAATCAATGAACACTGGTATATCCAAGGCAAACATCGCGCATTTAGCATATTCTCCACGTCCTTCTTAGTTGTTGGCACGAGCAAAAGCTACCGGTGCATGTAGCCAACCCGGATGTAGTCGTCCCTCCTCTCCTTATCGTGCACGCCTTTTTACAGCTAGCGACACCTGTTTCACGCATCGTTCAACTGACTGGCCGTGCACGGGAAACTGTGGAAGTGACATTGGCATATCTACATAGCCATCAAGTTCGGAGCTTGGCGTTTGGCACGTGAGCGCCGGTTGGAAGGCGCCGTCCCAGGATACCAACTCCTGCAGACTCTCCAGCTTTTGCCCGTGCTAACAACTAAGAGGGGCGTGGAGAATGTGCTAAAACGACTGTGAGCTCCATGAAAATAGAACTGTGGTGCTCTATGCCGTCCAGTCAGTTGTGCTCCGCACCTTCGCGCGATGTTTATCTTGGACATTTCCAGTGTTCATTGATTGATGTCTGACATATGTCCCTTTGGGAAAACAAATTTTCTTCGATGGCTCCAGGGTGATCACGTCGAATTTCAATGACCACGGCAAATTTTAATCATTTTTATCACAACGTATATGATTTTCGTCTGAATGTCACAGCGTGCAACGAATAGTTACCTATTTGATGCATGTTGAGACATTCAGATAGCCTTGTATTTGGTAGGTGATGCACATGCGTACCAAGCAGCCTCCCTCAATCATGCTGCTATGTAGTTCAAACAGCGAATAAATATGAAGCCCAGTGTCTATATTTGTCTATATTTCTATGCCCAGTGAGTGATGCTGAAGTTTTCAATTGAGTAAGTGCAGAAACCGATGCTGTATCATGATTTCTACTTCTTTAAACCTCAGAGTTCCTTGTATGCCCCGAAATGGACATCTGCTGGTGTATTAAAGACACAAGATAGCCGATATTTTCTTACCTATCGATTTTTCGACAATATTGCTTCGCTTCAATCGACTCAGTTCGTCGAGACGATCAAAAAGAGATACTATTTGACCCACTTATCTGGATTGGTTCTCACAGCCAATATGGCGACGAATGCCGAAAACAGATTCTTTTTCAAACGCATTTTGAGAAAAAATGCCGATTGCCCAGCGATCTAATTCTATGCTGAATTCTTAGGCACATATCAAGGAAAAATAAAAACAGTAGCCGTTTTGGTTAACACCAACTTGACAATTCGCGACATAGGCTACTGTGCATACACCCCTACATACCCCCATGTACATTGTACACAGTTTGTATCAGCAAGATTATTTACCATAATGCTGCAACATTCAGGTAATTCAGAATGTAGGATTTTATGCAGAAACAATGAATCATGTGTGACACCATGTTTAGAATTTCGAAGATGAATTCCTTCAGCCTGGAAATTATGCAAATAGTGTCGCACACACCTGGTATCATCCCTACACATTATGTACATCTTATGCACATGTCTGCCTTGCAAGAAGTGCACATGGCTCAGAATTATCCAGGAAATAAGCCAGTTTGTCAGGGATCCTGGGAGCACCAATTATTCCATAATTGGCATGAGGATTCAGTATGTGCCAATCATCAAAGCTCAAGAGCCATCAAATTAACACACCACAAAATGTAGCTATCCCTAAGTTATAAGTTATCAGAACACATAACACAAATGTTCTGGTGCCGTGATTGTATTACATCATATGGGCTCCACAGTCCAAGCAGGCAGACTCCAAGCGACGTTTCCGCAGTTTTGCTCCATCATTTAGTTTTGGTCTAAATATTCTTCGGACTTCTCCCTCCGACAAGGCAAACTTGCGACAAAGGAACATCGAAAAGGAGCACATAGGTGTAAACATACATTTTAGAAGGGTAAATTCGTGTATAAAATGCATCAAAAGAAACGTTACATTTATGTAAACGTGTGAAGAAAACGCCATCAGTACATGCAAACGCGCACAATAATTCGTATAAATAAATATTGGACAACAGCAGAATATAAAAGAAACATTACCATCAAGTCACCACTCGATTATTCCAACACTTAAAACCAATTTAAACTGCTTTCAAGAATCCTTTGGGCATTATTTATATTAGGGTTTAGGGTGCAGTAACTGCATCGGTTGCACAGCACACCCATGTACATCGGTCAGACTATAGTTAGTGAGTATACTTGGTTTGATTGCAATCACTCGAGCATGTGGCATTAGCTAAACTGCCAATTAAAAGCATTCTTATTTAAGTGTGAATCGCATCCAGAACACCCTGTGCATCTTTACATTAGGTACGTTGCACACAAACTAGAAAATGACGAAATACACCAGCGTGGTACTGGTGAAAACTGGTACTCAGGGGCACGACGAGAAACATTGTAAGGCAGGGACAGAGACTGCTGGAAGCCTCTCAACCTCCCACTGCATGCATGCCGTGAAGCTAAGGTAGCCAACTCATGCTTAACTTCTGATATGGGGCAGATATTTGTATGACCATGCCAGTGTTTAGAAAACATGCTGCAACGTATGTAGAGAACGGAACAATTGAGGCATAAAAGCCGGTTCGTGTTTTCATAGCCATTGCACATCGTCCGTTCGATTATTTTTACTTAAAATAGATTGCGATGTCACCTGTTGAATGTTGAATGTTCTCCTGTTAGCGATTTAACGACTACAAATATATCATGGTGTGATTACTTTTTACCCTCTACTTTGGCACTTGCACTCTTTTATCCTCACATTTTCCTGATTGACATAATTCAAGTGGTCAATTTTTTGCGATTTTGCTACGCTCCGAAATGTCCTCGTGGTAGGTGGTCCTCCAAATCATGGTGTGATTACTTCTTACCCTCCACTTTAACCCTTGCATTCTTTTACCCTCACATTTTTCCCATTGACATATTTCAAGTCGTCAATTTATGGCGATTTTCCTACGCTCCGAATTGTCCTCATTTTGAATTTCCTGGGGTATCACGAACTCGCATGGCCCTCACTTCCATGCGTCAGTGATAGCAATAACTACCGATGGCCTCGTGCACGTATGCCGATGGTCTCGTGGTTAACATATTAACCAACCTCTTTGAATGCGCAATTCAAACGAGCTAAAAAGAATGCATACTTCTATAGAGTATGGATACATTTTTCTGTAGTAATAAACCTTTCATTCAACATTTCCTGCCATGCTCTGTGTTGGCAACCTTGGACGATTTTACCGATAAGTGTGGTTCGCTTCCAGCTGTCACCGTTTTTTAATACCGTGAATAACACAAAATATATGTATTTCTGGACATCACACAATGCTGTACCTTTCTCAGCTCTAAATATCGTTGAATGCGACTCATCAGCTTTCTTCTTCGGACCGAGTTGAATCCTCCCTCAATCTCAGCTGTCCCGGTAGTAGGTTGCGGAGCGTGGCGCTTAGCCTGCGGTGCTTGGCGGTCGTTGTGCACGCCCTCCAGTGGCTTCCCCGCAATCCCTCGAAACTTGCAGCAATCTTTCGAGGGTAGCATCAACTTCTCGAATAGTGCTCTCACCAGTCCTGGTATTCTGCTTCACTGCCACTGAAAATCGTCATACCGTCAGATTTAGTCTCAAATCATTTTATCAATTTACAAGTTAGGCACCCTAGGTACGTTGAATGACAATTTAAACTTCAGTAAATGGACGAAATGTACCATAGCATTCACAAGAAAACAGCAGCACGCTTCATTTACAGTAGTAGGAAGGCATGCAGAAACTTGTATGAAACAGCTTAATTATCTGACGGGGAGCTATTGCCTGTTCTGATTTGGTTACACGAAGTTTTTCTATTGATGTAATATTCGACACCGTTCTTGAAATGCTTCATGCGTTTGGCTACGTTTGTGTACAACGGACAAATAGACGGTTCATGGATTTTTTGCATCCAGTACATTATTCTGGATTTTTTTTTTTTAATTTGGGGCCGAATTATCTAATTATCCTGGAGCTTTTCTAATTTGGGTGATGTTAAAGAAATCCAACTAACTGTTCCATGTTAAAGTACTCGAGATTGACTTGAAATTGCAAGTTGCAATTGTCACAGGTTTGAATGATAAAATATTATCCCAACTTTGCATAACTCCACAATTTTCCTTTCCGCATCCAAGATTACAAAGCACAAACTCAACCATGTTTACGTATACTATTTGTGCATTATATTGGCACAAGGTAAGTTAGTGTAGGTTAGATGGAAAATATGGTCCTTAAGGTAATTTTTCCATTGCTGGCGTTTCATTTTGGAATATCATGTTTATAAATGTGGTTAACATACTCCACTCATTTCCTCTGCAAATGTATACTTTTCAGTTGGCAGTTGAAATAATGCCAAAAAATGGCTTGGCGTTTGGTAATATAGCATACATTTTTATTTAGAGTATCACAACCTAACCTAGGCAAACCATCCATGGAACAAACAAGTATCAACGAAGGCATGGAAGACTAGTTATAAAATTGCGGCTTCAAAATTTGTCAAAGGTATTGAACTAAGCTGTTTTTATATTTTATGGCAGATGTTTTAAACAAAAAGAAACAAGTTTCGCGTTTAAAAAAAATCAAAGTACAAGACCTAACCTAACCCAACCACATCATACCGAACATATTTGTTCTCTTCATGGAAGTAAAACGTGTGCAAAACTTGTCGCATGAATATGCTACAAAAACCAAAAACAATACTGATTAGCTTAAATGTTAGGTTCTTCACGACAAGTTTTCCACATGTTACCTCCACGAAGGGGTTAGATTCCAAGGCTTCCTGGCTATAGGTTGCCAAAGGGGTTTGTAAAGTTTGTTTATGTACGGTTAGGTTTGGCATTTTTGCAAGTTGTAAAAATTGCCAAATTGAGCAAAAAAAATCATGAAAACATGTCGTAGGCTCGGCCAGGTTACGTTTTTTCAGTTGAAAAAGTTGGAGAAGATAGTCTCGCACCGCCACATAACATGAGTCATGAGTGCATTCACAGTTTTCTTAAAGGCATTTATTCTAAACGTTTCAAACGTAGCACAGATGTCACACAGCCATCACAACCCGCATGCAGCATGCCGAGTTCACAACGTGGCATGGTTCACAGCGCGCTGTGTTACAGAGCTGGGTCCTGACCGGGCCCGGACCGAGCGCCGGCTGGGCAGCGAAGTGCGAGGATCATATAGACGCGCGATGATGGACTAGGTCCGTGTTGGGCCCCGGTCGGGCTGCCGGTTGCGCCAACGTTGCAGGTTTTACCGGCGGGGCCGTGCTGGGCGCCTGTCGGTGTGCCCAGTCGCGTACTGTGCCCAGCCGATTTTGCCGAGCATTGCGTTTAAAGTGACATAAAATATTACCCATTGACTACTCAAGATACAAAAATCGGACACCATTCGCGGGATTTCTTGACGTACAATACGCCGGCTTTTTGTTCCATGTCGCTAATTATCAATTTTTAAGTAGTAAACGGATCGCAACAATTCCGACCCACCCTTGTAGTGGTGAAGGTGGCGAAGTGCCGCGAACATGTGGGGATTGAGAAGGCAGAATAGTTTCCATGACATGTAATTATAAACGAGCCAGCCCATTTAGGTTCATACGATGAGGAACTTGGCCAAATCTGGCTCACCTTCACTATCTTTAAATTCAGAGCTAGGAATACATAATGCGTGATCGTCAAAGGCGGGTCCAAAACTTGTCATTGGGGGGGGGGGACACTTGTCTGGGAGGTGTCATTTCTTCGGTGGGGTGCTGTTGTGAAAGTACCTGGAGGGTAGTCTCCGGATGAAACATTCGAAGGGGGTGCACTCGAACCTTCTCCGAGGGGCGCGAGCTTCCGTAACGGTAGGTATAGGGGTGGGGGGAGGAGGGGGGCGAATGAATACATTCGCCAGTTCTCCTCCCCGGATCTGCCACTGGTGATTGTATCACATCAAACTTCGAAAAAGGCCTGAATAGATATTCATTTAAATCATGCAGGACCGTCATGGATGCCATTATAACCCTACAGGATAGTCCTGCGTGACACTACAATCCTGTAGGACAACTCTATATTTATCAAACCTTGCAGGATTGCCCTGCAGGATCGCGTTTGTGCAGGAGTGTGGAATTCTGCAGGATCCTGTAGGATTGTAGGGATTTCTGAGGTTCCTGCAGGACCTTTTCACAATGGATAGTAACTGTATGCTATTTTTTAAGGACATTGTCTTACTGTAAAATCAGTACTGTGGGCACCGATCAAGTATCGCCTCACGATCGCTGCGCAGTGGTGGAACTTTGTGTACTGGCTGTTCCCGGACCCCTGAAAGCGTCCTTCACTCATCCAATATTTTATTTTTGACGTAGAACTTTATGGAGCGGGTTTCTCAAACCAACATGAGTCCACAAATTACTCCAGTGCATCCGACGGGCACAAATCGTGTTGCGAAGTTACACCATGTGTGTGCGATATCATTGAAATGTATTTATATTCCATGGGCGGATCCATGAATTATGGGAAACCGTCATAGCCTGGAGGCGCCACTTTACGTTCGAAGGGGCGCCTCTGATTGAATAATCATAGTTAATATATATACATATATATACATATATATGTATATATATTCACTATGATTCTTAGGGGACGAGTATATATATATGTATATATATATATATTTAAGCCGATGGCACCCTTCAGAGTTGAAAGACTCCGGTTGATTCTCTTTCGGACATGTTCTGATTTTTTTTCGGTGTTCGGGTCGATTCCATATATGTAAAATATCGGTGTGATACCTTGTGGGATTTCATAATTTTAAAACCCCAGCGCAATATTTTTGGCCTCAGTACAGTTCCTCCTCGTACCGGGGCTTCCGGTGCGATCTTCATTCAGTGCCCTGAAACGTTTCTTTTCCGGGCACGAGTTTTTCGCGTGTATGCGTGTGTGGAGGGGGGGAGGGTGTCTTTGACGCCATTTTTAATCCCGCATTGCTACTCCCAGTGAGATTTGATTTTGGGGGTCAGCTGCTGCCTTTGGCACCCCGGCGCAATGTTTTGGCATCCAGCGTGATTTTGACGGGCTGCATCGTGCCTTTTCAGGGTTCCAGTGCGCGTTTTTGGCCCCGGCGTCATTTGTTGGGATACCAAGCGCGAGGATGGCGGCGTCGACACGTTTTGGTGGCCTCTGGCGAATTTTGTTTGGGCACAGGGTGATTGATAATGATTGTTTTTTTAGTTTCCTTGCTTCGTTTTCCTCTGGGGTACCCGGCGGCACGTGGCGAGCCCAGTGTGACATGCATAGGCCCGGGCGCGACTTTTGGGATCTCAGGCTCATGGTGAATTTCAAGGGCCCCGCTCCGACCTTCTGGGCCCCCATCGTAATTTTCAAGGACCAGCAAGACTATTTTAGGCCCCATCGTGATTTCCAGGGCCCGGACAGGAACTTTAGAGACTCCAGCATTATTTTCAGGGGCCCGGTAAGGTTTCTTCATGGTCCCAGTGTCAATTTCAGAGGCCCCAGTGATACGTTTTCGGTTTCTAGCGTGATTTTTAGAAGCCCGGACGGCTCTTTTGGGGCCCAGTGTGATTTATAGAGGCACCGGCCCTTCAAAATAAAAAACTATTTAAAAAACTGGGAAGGCACAAGACATACTAAATGTCTTGCGGCCGTGACAATCCGACCGCTAGGTGGAATCGCTTATTTGTCGTGATTTGACCCGAATATACATCCAGAGCGGTTACATTGGACTGCATTTCCAGTCATCGGGAAAGTTCATCGTATGTTGATGAAATGACCTGAAATCGATAAGTTATTTACAATAACTCCACATTTTATATTGAATGTCCGAATGCAATCCCGCTCCACTGTATGTGTAGTGCATGTTCACATGACCGGAGCCGATGCCATACCTGTGTGTCTTGTCCGAAAATAGTAATATTGGCAAGCGCCTTAGTCACTTGCAGCGCTGCATTAAGAAAAACGTTTTCGTTGCGATTCATTTGATGTCAGTTCCATACGAATCGGTCCACTGGCTCGTCCGCTATGCTGGTTTTATAATGTTCATTTCCATGTTCCGATATTCAAATGATACAATTCGTTCTCACTTGAGTATGGGTAGCGCGCAGCGTGCATCATCTAGATTTTCAACCACCGAATCCATGTCCTTGGCCATGTCGTTGACGAACCGCACACAGGGTGTTGGTCCAGTGTTTGGGGTGGTGTGGTGGTGTTGTCATGTGCTGGTTTGATTTTGATTGGTTCCTTGACCTCGGTAGTTTTCTACCCCTCCCCGGCTGCTGTTCCGGACGAAGAACGTTGTGCAGGATCCAGTTAGTAGTGATAGTCAGCGCCCAGGTTCCGCTTGCCGTCACAAGCGTCGAATTATTGTGGACACGGACGTCGACATTAAATCTACAGTTCGTTTTAAGGTGTGTGAAAGTAAAGTGTTCCACGCAGTTAACAGTGGATTGTAGGATAACAGCTGCACCAGCAGCGCAACCGCTGAGTGGGGGCTGAATCGTTCACATCCGAAGTAACAGGCACTGACCAGTCACAATTAATTCACCTGTGCGCTAATGCACTAGCGTTCAAGACACTGGTGAGCAGGCCGACCGATATATTAGTATTTGACAATCGTGACAACACTGTCTTGTGGACCAGTCCACAGGCTGTCTAGCTAATGTTGCAAGCACGGTGTGTAAGTGCAGAAAGTGATATGGGTATTGTATTATGTTGGTGTACGAATGTTTGTCGCGCATCTGCTCCCCACTACTGACCACAAATCTATCCTTTCTTTGTAAATATCTGTGACCCAGACTGTCACGTGGATGGCCACTGCACGTATTTGTTAAATAAATAAATAAATAAATGTCGAGCTTTTGCGATCGGAATCGGGTCCAAACACTTTTTCTGACCGAAATCATTTTTGCGACAGTGGATTTTGAGAAAGTCAGTTCTTGGTGTCACGCGGTACAGACGCGCCGGACTTCGGGCATACACAAAAGACGCGGTATAGGCACGATACAGACTCGGCGGACACACGAACCACGTGACGGAGACGCTGCACGCTCGACGGATGCCAGTTGACCAAGAACCCTCGTGGTGCCGACGCGCAACACATTGACCCAATCGCAAAGACATTTGTGCCGGCGGATAGCTAAAATTTGGTGTTTTACGTCATGTCACCAGCCCCTCGATACCCATCACGTGAACCATGCTGGGCGCCAAAATATGCCGATCTCGGTGGGTGTGACGACATATATTCTATTTTAAGGATGCTTCGACCAAAGCGCGATCATTTAGCATGTCAGGAATTGTTAATCACATGTTAATCGATGCAGGGTGTCTGCGGGAAATGTGTGCGCGTGCCGCGCCCGGTGCAAGAACTATCGCGAACAACATTTTGAACCGCCAGTGCTTTGGAGATGTCGCAGATAAACCATACGAGAGAAATGGGTCTGGCACATCACGTCAACTAATGGCACACGTTTCCCGCCATTCAAACTTTTCCCTATGCTACGCAGGACTTTCCTGTGGTTCTTTGTGTTAAACACAATCTGCCGCGAGAAGGAGACCACATCAAACTGCGTCCCCCGTTTTCGAGCCCAAATACTGAGATCCCGGACTGCCGGAAAGTCAAGCGGCACCCCGAGCAGACGAAACTGGGAGACCAGCACACAACAGCACGGCTGATGTGTGCTGGTGGAATCGAAACTGTACGTGCTGGTTCGGTCTGGTTGGTGGAAGGTCTGTCCAGCTGGGAAGTCGTATGTGATGACTGACGTCAACGGTGAGCTTAGGAAATCGACACGGTAGCTACGGGCCTCCTGTACACCCGGGAAGAATCAGATCTGGTGACGGGCATCGAGCTTGGTTGCATGTGCAGACACACATAAGCTGGTATCGGTACACAGGTCATAAAAACTTTGTACACTTAACGCCCACATATGCCAGCACATTGACAATAAAAGCCACTGCAGCAGCTCAATCTAAACCACAGCTGACACCTCACAGAACAGTCACCAACCAGGTGGTCTTCACCACAGCCACCCACCAGCCCATGTCATCGTCGAAGCTTTTCACTTGTTGAGAGAAGTGCTTTCCAAGCCAGTGGGGTGAAGCGCGGCTCCAGCGACAGCAGCACCTCCACATGTGATTTCCAGCCTACCCAACTTCACATCCATACAGTCGCGCAGGTCGCTGATGCCAGCCAGGCCCTCCGTTTGATGGCTTACGGAGATCCATCGAAGCATTCCTAGGAAATAGATAAAGGAAGTCAAGTAAATGCATCAGCCATAAATGCAGTATCCAGTTCCCTTGCATCCCATTGGTCCAACAGCAATGTCCATGCTACCAGTTTTTGTGCCGTCAAAGCATGCGCTATATCTATCTTCTATTTCAATCAGGGTTAATAACTCCTTGCCCTTGTTCTGCGGTCCCCGCCCTCTGATTCAGAAGGGCCTAGTGCAAAGCTAAGACTGAACGGCGAAGCATGAGGGTCGTCGGTGACTAGTGGTTAAGCTGAGTGTCTGGCAAGCCAGAGGTACGGGGTTCGATTCCCGCGACGCCCTGCCCTTCCCGCCAGGGTGAGGGGCAGGCGACGCCATATGGTCTCCCTGTTGAGTGCGTCGCAAAGCCACAATACAGCGGCGAGGTATGAGAATAGCACAACAGTTAGTTATTTGTGCTTCGGGAAAACATCGACGTTATTGGCATATAGCGTCCGTAACAAAATTAGTTATAAACACGCTAGCAAATCGTCTATGCTACTAAAACCTGGGGAAAAGTGGTGATCGCAACTAACCAATATATAGGTTGCACATCATTCAACACACTCAAAACCATGGAAATGTTACAGAAAGCGACAACTCGGGAGATAAAAGCAAACAGCTGGGCCGGTTGGACAATGCTGGTTCATCGTATCACGTATCAGTAAAATAACACGTGCGGATCTGTTCTCATGGAACAGATCTTCAAAGAAGTCTGGGAGAAGAACATCGCAAACGAGGCAGGCCGATGGCGTTAGTCGCACTCCTGCCTTTCGGTCGCCCCTTGTTTTTGATCATCTTGGCCGGCTCTTTCAGGGACCCGCAGCTCCATCAGGTCATTCACACGCCATCGCAGGCCTCGTTCTGTAACATGCACAGACGGCACGGCAGTACTGGACCTATCAGGCACATCAGAAGTGCTGGTACCTGACGGCATGTCCGGGGCCTGGTCTGATACCCGACGCCTGAGGCACACCGCTATCTGGACGGCATGTCCGGGGCCTGGTCTGATACCGACGCCTGAGGCACACCGCTATCTGACGGCATGTCCGGGGCCTGGTCTGATACCGACGCCTGAGGCACACCGCTATCTGACGGCATGTCCGGGGGCCTGGTCTGATACCGACGCCTGAGGCACACCGCTATCTGACGGCATGTCCGGGGCCTGGTCTGATACCGACGCCTGAGGCACACCGCTATCTGACGCAATGTCGGGGCTTGGTCTGATACCGACGCCTGAGGCACACCGCTATCTGACGGCATGTCCGGGGCCTGGTCTGATACCGACGCCTGAGGCACACCGCTATCTGACGGCATGTCCGGGGCCTGGTCTGATACCGACGCCTGAGGCACACCGCTATCTGACGGAATGTCCGGGGCTTGGTCTGATACCGACGCCTGAGGCACACCGCTATCCGACGCAATGTCCGGGGCTTGGTCAGATGCCTACATGACAGTAGGCCGAGGCACACCGCCACCTGAAGGCATTTCCTGGGCCCGGCCTAATGCCGACATGGGAGTAGCCTGAGGCACGCCGCCACCTGGCAGCATGTCCGGGGGCTTGCTCAAATACTGACGACATGGCAGTATCCCGAGGCACACTGCCACCTGACGGCATGTCCGGGGCTTGGTCAGCATCAGCTTCCTGGTCCACATCAGCTCCGAGAATGGCAAGCACAAACAGCTGGTTGTTCCTAGGGGATGTCTAGGTCGAGTTCATGGAGTCCATGAAGACGTCGTAAGCGGCCACAAACTCAGAGCCGATGGACGC